>VDFB02258527.1:33584-119279 GCA_007258455.2 Sequoia sempervirens
AGAAAAATAATTAAAAAAACTAGTGATGCAAGGTACCGCCATTATTTAACCACTAGTGGTTAACAACTAGCAGTTAATGCTAGCAGCTAGCCTAACCGCCAAGCTTAACCCCCAAGCCCTTTTGGAGCAGTTTTGGTATTTGGCCATAAGTTTTGCATACGAACTTAGTTTTTCAAAAAAAAAATATGCATACGAACTTAGTTTTTCAAAAAAAAAATATCACTGGAAAGTTGGTTGCGAGCATGATCCATTGGTGTAGGTGATTTCTCTTGATTTTTATTTTTTTCTAAATTTATTTCCTGTCAAATACAAACCTTATTTTTGCACTCTTGTGGGCGTAACTTTTGCATACGGACTCTGATTTTTGAAAACGAATAGGCGTCGAAAAGGTGTTTGAATGATCTTTTCAGATCTACAGTTTATTTCATCAAAAAAATTACCAAGTACATAGAAAATTGTTTGAAATGAATTTTTCTTTTTCATGCTTTCTAGCTTTCAAATTTATACCTGGGTTTGGTTTTTTGTGTTGTGGGGGGTGTTTTTTTCTTACTTTCTGTATATACATATCAGAAAAAAAAAAACCTCTTTCATTAAACACATTTCAAAACCCTAAACATCATGGTGGACCACTCATTTTTTGATCATCTTTCCCCACACAATTATCATACCTGGAAGGCACATATTTCAAGACTTCTCATGTCAAAGGGGTTATGGTCCTGTTTGGATGAAAATCAGCCTCGATTAACACGTCCATTTGAGATTCTACAACATAGAAATAGAATGGATGAGGCTATGGGTTTGCTATCATTACATGTTATAGATTGTCTTTTATTTCACTTGGAGGGTTGCACAACTCCTCGGGCTATGTGGACTAAGTTTCTTGATATTTTTGGTACCATTAATCAGTTCAAGGCACTTCAAATTGAGGCAGAATTGACCACCTTAGTACCTGATTCTTTTCCATCTATTGAGGATTTCTTGATGAAATTCAAATAACTCGGATCATTGTTATAGGGTTGTGGTAAGAACAAAACAAACATCGAGTGTATATACCTGATTCTATCTAAGCTTCGAGGTTCATTTCAAATATTCTCTTCTACATTCTATTCCACCATGGATGCTTTGGGTCCACAATTTACCATGCCTACCATTGAGGTATTTTGTGATTGGTTGACACGTGAGTAGGACAGACTAACATATTTGGATTATCTTTCAGGATCAAAGAACTAAGCATTGGTAGCTCAAACATCTCAAGGGAAGCAAAAGTAGAAACAAAGGTCAAAGATAGATTCAATAGGTAGTGAGAGTTCCTCCAAGCCACCACCTAAGTCTAATTCCAAACTACAATCAAACCCTAATTAAGGTAAATCTTCTAAGTATGGTGAGTCTTCCTCCAATACTAAGAAGAAATTAGGTGATCCTTGTAGTTTCTATGGTAAGGAAGGTCATCTAGTTTCCAGGTGTTGGAAGTGATTAGAGGTTTTAGAGGAGTCCATACAACAACATCATATCACCTCACCTTAGTCATCTTCCCCAAACACAGGAAAAGGTAATGCTCTTTCTACACAAGCATTACCTTCAAGATCCACTTGGATTCTAGATTTTGGTGCTTCTCACTATATGACACACACTCAGGAGTCTACCACTACACTTGCTCATTGTGGCACTTCACATATTGTGGTCGGTGACTCTATATAGCTTACTGTTATGGGTTCAAGTTTTGTTTCATTAGATGGTGGTTGTCTTCAGGATGTACTTGTTCCTAATATCTTAACAAACCTCCTTTCTATTTATCAGATTTTCCATTTTGGCATTGGTAAGACAATTGAGTTCTCACCATATGATATGGTTATTTGTGTAGACATCCAAATTTGACCACTTCCATATGGTCAAAGTCATCTTCTTAATCATCCCTTTGCTATTTTGAGATCATCCTCTTTGTCGATATTAATTAAAGCATTCATTAAATTAATATTGTGTATCTTGCATAAATTCTTCTAAAGTATTTAATTTAATAAATACTTTTCCCCTATTTCCTCTCTAAATTAAATAAATCCATCACTTTATTTAATTTAGTCATATTATCCTTTGGGAATTTTAAATTTACTTTTAAATTCCCTATTTTCTCTCTCATTGTCACATCCTCCAACTTTTGCAAGTTGGCCTCTAATCCCTCTTAGCAATCTAACCCTCTTTCTTAGTCATAATTAATTTATGATTAAGATGTGCACACCCCTAATTATCATTAGGGTCCCATCCTCCATAATTTCCCACTTGCCTCTAATCTTCATTAATTAGTCTAATCAAGTACTTGCACAACCTTAATCACCCAATTAGGTCATCCCTAATCCCCATATCATTTATGGAATGTGTCCTTAGTCAACTTCATTAAAAGCTTTCTCTTTTTGAACAAGGCATCTCCTTTCCCCATGTGAATTTTTTATTCACATTTAATCCCCAAATGCATTTAAAGGAATTTTAAATTCCTTCTCTCATCCCCATGAGAATATTTGATGAATTTTTAATTCCCTACTTATCCTCTCACCCACATGGGGAAAAGTACCTCCTTTATGAAAAAATATTGTCCAATCCCAAGGTACTATGTACCCTCTCCATGTCATGTACTATCCTTCCACCTCATGTACACATCATCCCTTTTAAGCCATATCACATGTCACATGTCAAGATGTGAGGTCTTGTGAGTTCTCAACTCACCTTATCCCTACATCTTGATCTTGGTGGTTCAATCTTGACCGTCCATTTCCCTAGAGATTTCCAAAATCTCTATAAATACTCCCTCCTTTCTCTCATTTTAAGGAGATCATGCATTGTATCCAAACTCTTGCAAATTTTTCCTAGAATCCATACTTAGCCATTTTCATGCTTGCACCCACTTGCATCCACCTTCATATCCTCATATAGCTTGAATCTCTTGCCATCCAAGGAGCACACAACACCGAAGATCGAAGGGCCAACCAAAAAATCGATTTGACCCAAGGTAAAAGATTCCATTTGTTGTCTTTATTTTGTGTTGAGTCCAAATAAGCTAATCTTGAGGTGTAGGTAGTTTTCAGTGTTATTTGCATTACTTTGTTTGCTACTCATATTCTAGCACTTAGATTTGACCTATCACAATTTGAGACCTACATGATCCTAATTTGGTTGTGGCTATTGGGAGTGTTGATTCTACATCTTGCTTATACAGATTTGATGGCTTTGAGAGTACAGATGGTTCAGGTTCATCTCTTATAGCACATGCAGGCACAGTGAGTAGGCTTTGGCACGAGCATATTGGCCATGTCAATTACATATATCTACAACAGATGAGTACACTAGCACTTGTAATTGGGCTCCCACAGATTCATGTATTGATGGTGTTTGTCGAGGTTGTGTACTTGGAAAACATCACCAAAATTCTTTTCCTACGGGCAGAGCTACACATGCCAAGGAAACCTTGGAGTTGGTACATAGTGACCTCATGTCTTTTCTGACTTCATTTTTAGGGGCCAAATATGTGCTCACATTTATTGATTACTTCTCCAGACGTACATGGGTGTACTTTCTTAAGTACAAGTTTGATGTCTTTGATTCATTCAAGATATTTAAGGCACTTGTGGAGAAGTAGTCTAGTCTTTCTATCAGGAGGATACACATAGATAATGGGGGGGTTTGTTAATTAGGCTTTCAGAGACTTTTGCATTGAGCATGGTTTGCAGCATTAGTTTACAGTACCTTACACCCCTCAGCAGAATGGTGTTTCTAAGAGAAAGAATATGACTTTATGGGAGATGGCCAATTGTATGATACAATCACGGTCTATGGATTCTTCATTTTGGGCTGAGGTAGTCAATTGTGCCAATTATATTTAGAATCAGATGCCTCATAAGGCATTACGACATATGATTCCTAAGGAGGCTTGGACCCATGTCAAGCCCGATGTTTCTACATTTTGAGTTTTTCATAGTGAGGCTTCGGCATTTATTCTTGATGCTCAAAGGAAATCCATGGAGAGGAAAAGTTGACCACTCATATTTGTTGGCTATTGTGAGGATGTTAAGGCGTACAGGTTGTTTGATCCTGATTCTAGAGAGGTCTTTTTTTGATGAGATGTCCAGTTTGATGAGTGCTTTCCTCATATGGATTCTTCATCACCAGCTTCTCCCTCACTACTTACTCCTCCCTCTTCATCTCTTGAGTATTATTTATCTCTTGAGCATGATGCAGATGATGATCCACCATCACCATCACCACCAAAGTCACAACATTTTCCCAAATGGGCCTACTTTATTGTAAAGGTAGCTAGATCTTTGGCAGGTGATCCTTTATATTCTCATCGTACATGTGCACAGACATTAGGTGCTAGTATTTTGAGTCATGCCATTTCAAATGATCCTTAGAGGTTTTCAGAGGTGAAACATCACCCTGAGTGGGATGGGGATATGGAGGAGTATTCTTCTTTGATGAAGAATAATACTTGGGATCTTTGTCCTCTTCCTAAGGGAAGAAAGTTGGTTTGCTGCAAGTGGGTGTACCATACCAAGTTTGTTGCAGATGGTTCGATAGATAAGTACAAAGAACATTTTTTTACAAAGGGGTTTTCTTAGGTTGAGGGTATTGATTACTCTGAGACCTTTGCTCCTATTGCCAAGATGAATTCTATATGCTTTGTACTATCACTAGCAGCTTCACAAGGATGGACACTTTTTTTGATGGATGTGAAGAGTGCCTTCTTGCAAGGGGACCTACATGAGGAAATCTATATGGAGCAGCCTCAGAGTTTTGTGTAGGACAATTCTTTGGTTTGTAGACTTTGATGTTCATTGTATGGTCTCAAACAAGCCCCTCGAGCTTGGTATGAGAAGATGGACTCTTTTTTGCTTTCCTCTCACTTCACAGGTTGTCATTCTAATCCCACATCATACATTCAATGTTAGAAGGGTGATCTTTTGATCCTTTTGCTATATGTTGATGATCTCATTCTTATAGGTAGCTCATCCTCTATGATTCAAAGTGTTTAGAGAGATTTGATGGAGTAGTTTGAGATGAAAAATCTTAGTCTTCTGTACTATTTTCTTGGTCTACAGGTTATTTAGTCTTTGGATGGTATTTCCATATATCAGAAAAAGTATGCTCTTGATATGCTCCTGAGATTTATCATGCTTGATTGGAAGCCTTCCCCCACACCATTCTAGTCAGGTGTTGTTATGTCTTCCACTTGCTCTACTCCTTTAGTATACTCTACATTATACAAGGATTTGGTTGGTAGTTTGTTGTACCTGACACATTCACATCCTAATCTTTCCTTTGTGGCTGGTCTTGTCTCTAGGTTCTCCCATGATCCACATGAGAGCCATTGGTAAGCTTCCAAATGTATCTTGAGGTACATTCAGGGCACCACATAGTATGGCATTCACTACACATCAGGAGCCCCTCACATTATTGGCTTCACTGACTTAGATTGGGTTGGTGATGTTAATGATTGGAAGTCCACTTTTGGCCTTATTTTTTTCCTTGGTTCTAGTCCTATCACATGGTCTTGCAAGAAGCAATCTTCTCAATCATTATCATTTACAGAGGCTGAGTACCAAGCAACGATGTTAGCTAGTCAGGAGATTTTATGGCTTCGACAGTTGATTATAGAGTTTGGATTTCCTCCTAATAGTCCCATTGTTCTTTGGTGTGACAATCAAAGTGTTATACACATTTCCCACAATCCAGTGGAGCATTAGCAAATGAACCACATTGAGATCCACGTGCACTTCATCAAGCATTTGATTTAGGATGGTTCTCTCATCTTGGAGTGCATTCCTACTAAGGCAAAAGTTGCAGACATCTTCACAAAACCTTTGGCATCACCACGCTATCTTCAATTGTGATCGATGCTTGGGGTGAAGGAAGTTGTCCTTGGGGGGTCTTTTTGAGGCCTTCATGTTTTTTTAGCATGCTTTCATCTCTTTTTGGAGTAGATTTTTTCCCATGAGGTTTTCTTTATTTTCTACACTTTACAGAGATTTGGTTGTATTTGGGTACCTCATATGGCCTAGTTGTCGGGACCCATCTTTGCTTTCATGCTTTTCATCCTTAGTTTTTTAGCTTCTCCCTAAGTTCATCTTAAGAGGGGGTGTTAGAGTAATAGGTTAATTGCTTAATAAATTCAATCATGTTGATTAATTAAGTCACCTTTACTTTATTTTTCAATTAAGCTAAACTTAGGCACATTAATATTTAATTAATTATCAATTATTAATTACTCACCTTTAGGGTTTTGATCTCTTTTCATAAGGATTGATCTCTTTATAATTATTCAATTCTTGTTTAATGCATTTTTGCTTCACAGAAAGTAGAGCACCATTGTTGTGTTTCGTTCTCTTCTATGTGATAGGTTATTTGCTTGCAGGTGTTCACTAGATTCTATGAGGTTGTATTTCTCAACTTCAACATGTATCAGTCTATAAATTTTTAGGAATTTCTATTTTATGTATCTAGGTCAAATCACCCATTTAGTGCAATAATTTTTAAAGCATTTCAAAAATCATTTCAGTATTAAAAATCTTTAGATATTTAGGACAATTGTTGACATTTCATAAGCATTGCATAATTTAGATATATTAATTTTTCATGTTAGCATGTTTTCTTTTCAAGCATTTAGTTTTCATAGAGTATCACATGGCTTGTATGATTCTATTTCCCATACTCATGGAAATAATCTAAGAAAACAAAATAAAACCTTTGACAAGCATGTTGGCTACCTTCCTAGTATCTATCAGATTTGTAAGAATGCCATAGCACAAGAGTATGCTAGCATAGACAATCATGCAAATCATAATTGTTCTTCTCTCGATACCTCTCCTATTAGTGACAAAGGTATCTCGGTGAAAGAAGATACAATCATTGAGAATCATGAAAGTTGTTTTTGTCCCTCTCTTCCTCCCCCTTGGGAAAATATTATGACACAAGAAGATGAGATCATTGCCACCACTTTACCTAGTCTCCATTCATCTCCCAACACCTCCCCTACTTGTGAGAATGCTTTAGTGAAAGAGGATGTAATTGTGGATAATTATTGTTGGGATATGGTTTTGTACACCATTGCATAAAATTATTTATTATATGTTGTAATTAAATAATTATTTAGTTGTGATGCACCTTGGTGGTGTGGTTAATCACACTAGGTAATTATTTGGGGACCACTTGATGTTGTATTGTAACATTATATTATTATTTAATGTGTGGGAGACATGTGATAATAATTTAATATTGGGGAAATATTAAATAAAGTGATGTCTTAGTACCCAATATTAAATAAGGGGTTAGTGGTTTTGTATTCACGTGGTTTTACCCTACCACTAGTTGTATTTTGTGTGAGCTTGTGTCTAAAAAAGCAAACACATGTGTAGTGGTTTAGGTTGGGCTGAGTGGTTTGTCTATCATTATTGAGTCTTTTTGAGGAGTGCATTTGTGAAGCATGGCATTTGATGTGTGTATTCATGCTTGGACACATGAGAATGCATTGGGGGACTTGATGCTTCATAGGTGTTCATTGTAACTATTGTACTTGCTTTATGGATGATTAATATGATAGAGTATGGATGCATTTGGAGGTTAGGTTTTTCCCTCTTGACAATTTTCCCAAGGTATACCTTGTGTCATCTTTGATGGGTATGTTGTATATTCTCTTGAATGTGGATTCTGAGTACTTATTTGCATTGATATCTCTATTGGGTTATGTGAAAATTGTCATTAGATGGTTGCAAGTTTCCTTAAAAGTGGTATCAAAGTTTTCATGGTTGAAATTTTTTTATTATAATCCTAGGTTGAGAAAATGTTGATTAAGTTTGAATCTATGCAATGAATGGGAGAATGAAAGACAAGGCAAGATATGAGGGTTTTGTAGGTTGTTTATTACAAATCTAAGGGTTTTGGGTTTGTTGTTATGATGGGTTGTTTGTAGATTTGGGGTGTGAATTTTTTGGCTAAACAGGGTTTCTTGGTTATGCATTTAAATGGGGGTTTTGTGGGGAAAATTTTACAAATGACCTCCTGGGACAAAATAAACCTCATGGTTGGATTCAGGTTGGTCGATAGACGAATTTTGATATAAAATTGACATATTTTGGTGACAATAAAAAAAATGCAATTTTTTAGTCAAACCGTCTTTACTAGTTTGTACAGCCGTCAATTTGTGTACTCAGAAAATTAAAAATTAAAAAAATGCCCTATTGTCAACTTGCAAAATTAAAAAGCTGAAAATTAAAATTTAAAAAAAAAAATCAATTTCTATTGGCTTTTGGAAAAATATTTTTTCTTTTTTTTTTTTAAAAGAAAGGGGTAAAAAATTTTATTCAATCAAAGCCAAAGTACAAAGCAAAGGCCAGAGGCCCACCAAACCAAGACCACCACCAGTAAAACCCACCACCACATTACATATTCCTATCTTCCACTAATAACCTCTCTAAAGTCTCATGATAATCAGAAGGTAACTCCTCCCTTCCACTAATATCCCAGCCATCCACATTCTCAGAGGCCCACTTCACCAGACAATCAGCCACTCTGTTCCATTCTCTAGGGATGTGACAAAAGGAGACAAAAACCAAGGAACTGCAAAGACTCAGAATCTGTCTGACAACAGAGGCTAATTGCCAACTAACATCATCCAACCTCTGGTTGTTTAGCATATCCACCACAATCTGAGAATCAGACTCACAAATTATCCTCCTCCAACCTAAAGAGCTGCCACGCTCAATAGCAATCTTAATAGCAAGGGCTTCCATCAGATTATTAGAGTGTTGACCTTTGTAAATAGAAAAGAAAAAAATTGCACCACCATCATTATCTCTACCAATACCCCTGACCCCAGCATGACCAGGGTTCCCATAGGAAGAACCATCAGTATTAATCTTAAGGACCCCCTCAGGGGGAGGTAACCACCTACCATCTCGACAGACCCGTTGCCTGGCATGACGGGGTCTTCTCCCAGCAATGTTTCCCCTTCTATTATCCCCTAGGTTCAAATTCCGCAAAATAGCAAGGTCACCATGATCAATATTTTCAGTCATATCGCACTTAGTAGAAATAGTCTCCTGAAGCCTACTAATTATCTTCTTCCACAATTGAAAACTTCCCAATTTGGAACCACAAAAAACTCTACGGTTCCTCTCCAGCCAAAGGTTCCAAAGAATTAAAACAGGCCCAACAGACCAGGCCACCTGCAAGAAAGAAGTCTTTGCAGGAGACTTGCCAAGACTTTCCCAAAACTCAATTAGGGAGGTAGCATGAATACAACCATGATGCCAAGCCTCCCACCATCTATGCCATATCTCTTTAGAAAAAGGGCAAAGAAAGAACAAGTGATAGGTACATTCCTCACTGTGCGAACAAAGGAAGCAGATAGAAGGTCCCTGAAAGCCACGCTTGCAAAGATTATCCCAAGTGAGGCACTTCTTCTGAGCAACCAACCATAGGAAAAAATTACATTTGGGCCAAGAAAAGTTGTCCCAAACCTTCTTCCACCAATGCACCTCAGTAGGACCATGTAAGTTCTTGTCAAGCATAGCATAGCCTTGAGCAACTGAAAATTTACCTTTTGGGCTCAGACTCCAAGCCAAAACATCCCTCTCATTAAGGGAGCTGCAGAGCCTGCCCTCCAAAACTCTAACAAGAACAGCACAATCCTCATTTGAACCACCCCTGGGCCACTCCTGTGGGTCCTTCCAACAAGCCACCATCGCCTGACCAATTCGCTTGATTGTTTTAAAATGTTCCACCTTAATCCAACCTGCCTCAGAAAAAATATGGCATAGAGGCCCAAGCTGAGGGAAACTAGAAAGAATGGGAGGGTGGCCATCCCAAGAGTCCTGCCAAAAAATTGCATCAGAGCCTCTATTACAAATCCAGAAGAGACCCTCCTTAATCAACTGAGCGCCCTTCTTAAGGGTATCCCAAATACAAGAACCTTTACCCAACAAAGCAAGCCGTGGCACATCAAGGCTATCAGCACCAGGAAGATACTTGTGAGCAAGAATCCTAGCCCAGTCTTGTTCCTAATTGTTGCACCACCTCCAGTATAGCTTAGCAGCCAAAGCCGTGACAACAAGAGCCATAGACCTAAGACCAAGGCCCCCAGCATGCTTCAGCCTGCAGACACACTCCCATTTGACTAAACTCCACTTCGAGGAGAGAAGGTTGCCTGACCAGAGGAATTGCCGGGACAGAGCATCAAAATCCCTCACAAATGTGGAAGGGGGAACCTACACACAACACCTATAAATGGGGAGAGATTGTACCACAATCTTTAGAAGAACCACTCTTCCAGCAGAAGATAACCATCTAAAATTCCAATGACTAACCTTACTCCAGAATTTATCCAAAATTCCCTGCCAGTAATCTCTACGTTGAGATCCCAAAGCCAAAGGGATCCCAAGGTACATCAAGGGGAGAGAACTGATCTGAAATCTAAGGATCCTAGCAATCCTACTTTGAATAAGTTGAGGGGTATTAAAAAAATAAATGGATGATTTGTCATCATTAATGCACTCACCAGAAGCCTTCAAATAGATGTCTAAGGCACTCTTGAAGTTCACTGCCTCACTAATTCGAGCCATGCCCATTAAAGCAGTATCATCCACAAATTGAAGATGAGAGTAGGAAGGAAGAGAATTGTTCCAGCTCCAACCTTGGATAAGACCCTGCCTCACCTGAGATTTAATGAATCTTCCCAGACCCTCCGCCATGATAATGAATAAATAAGGAGACAAAGGATCCCCTTTCTGAAGTCCCCGAGAAGCACTAAACAAATCTGAAGGCTCCCCATTAATGAGAACAGAGAAGGAGGATGAGGTCACACAACTAAGAACCCAAGTCACCCACTCCACATCAAAGCCAAACGCCAAGAGTATTTTCTGTAAGAACTCCCAGCTCACCCGATCATAAGCTTTCGCCATGTCAAGTTTCATAAACATAGCCTTCTCCTTAGAGTTAGCCATAGAATGAATAGCTTCCATAGCAATCACAACACCATCCAAAATTTGTCTTCCTTCAACAAAACCCCCCTGCTCAGGAGAAATTAGAGAACCGAGGAGTGGTTTGAGTCTCTCCGTAATCAATTTGGTGATGATATTGTAAACAACATTACAAAGCGCAATAGGTCTAAATTGAACCAGCTGATTAGCCCCCTCCTTCTTAGGTATGAGAGCCAAGAAAGTAGAATTCATGGACTTGAGCATATTTTTGTTCTTGTGAGATTCTTGAACCACTGCGAGGAGATCAAACTTTATTATTTCCCAGAACTCTTGGAAGAACTCAATAGGAAACCCATCTGGGCCGGGAGCCTTACCTTTTTTCATGTTAAACACCACTTTCTCCAATTCAGGTAACAATATAGGACATAAGAGAGCACCATTCATCTTAGCAGAGACCAGGTGGGGAATACAATCCAAGATGGCCCTCTCCTCATTCCTAGTTGCAAGATCCTCTCTAGTAAAAAGGTTTGAAAAATAATTGACCGCAACCTTGGACATATCAACACATGAAGAGAGTTGAGCCCCTTCAGGCGAAACCAAAGAGGGGATAGAATTTCCCTGCCTCCGAGCCTTAATCGAATTATGAAAGAAAGCAGTGTTCCTATCCCCTTCCTGAAGCCAATCAACACAAGATTTCTGCTTCCAAAAGATCTCCTCCCGAAGCTCCCACTCTTCTAAACCCTTAAGAGCCAAGGACTTAGCTCTACTTAGATCAGAGGTCAGCCCTTGGTCTCGAATCATACGAGTGATGTTATCCAACTTAGAATAAGCAGCCATCTTCTGAGCATGGAGGTTCCCAAAACATTGTTTATTCCATCTCTTAAGCCTGTACTTCACATATTGAAGCCTCTTACAAAAAGTGAACATGGCTGTCCCATGAGCAGGCGTCCCCACGTACCACCAATCCAACATAAGATCATGCAAAGACTGATCTCTTAACCACATTAACTAAAATTTGAAAGAAGGATTTTTGGTGACTCCATATGTGGTGACAGAGAGCTTGATAGGCCAATGGTCGGAGCCTCTCCAATCAAGAATTTCTGAGCTGGTGGTTAACCTACTGTTCATCCAATAGCAGGAAACCAAAAATCTATCAAGTCTTTCTGAGATAGCCTCAGCGCCACACCTCCTATTATTCCATGTGAAGACACCATTGGTTGGCTTCACATCAATGAGATTCAAGGTGCCAATCATATCCCTAAGCAGATCTGCAGAGGGGTCCAACTTAGCCATCCCTCCTCTTTTTTCATCAAGGCCCATAACAACATTAAAATCACCGGCCATAAACCATGGGAGAAACGGGTCTAAGGCCCGAATGAATCTGATGTGAGCCCAAAGATTTGACTTACCTGAAAGATTAGTAGGAGCATAAATATTAGATAAAAGGCACCTTTCTCCGGTCCCAAAACAAGAGGCTACCAAAGAGATAGAAGACCGACTAGAAATCCACCATAACGGGAGCACTTTCCTCGGATTCCAGAAGCAAGCCATCCCCCCCGAACTGTTCAATGCACCCACCCCCTACCAATTACCCTGGGGCCAGATGTACAAAGCACAATTAGCCAAACCATCCATTGTAAGCTTTGTTTCATGAATAAAAACCACATCAGGAGACTGAGATTCAATTAATCTGTGAACAGCCTTTTGTCTAGGGATGTTGTTCAACCCCCTAACATTCCATGATAAAACAATCATTTATGGGGGTGGGAGAAGTGGGAATCAATGGGTTTCATAGACCCAGACTCAACCAAAGTATCCCCAATAATCTTGACCTTCTCTTGATCAGTCTTCCTGCCACCCCTTAACGGCTTATCAAGAGGCCCCTTTTTAAAGGATTTCTGATGTAAGCCTAAAACAAGAGGGGCTTTGTTACCCTTCATAGATTCTGAGGCCCCCTTAGGAGTACGGGGGTCAGGAACCATCACAACAGCTCCCTTCGGAGCCTGTGACCCCTGGAGATCCCTGATATCCTGAACTTGAGAAGGTAGATCCTGAGCAATCTGATCAGCTGGAAGGACCCCTAGAGATACACTTTGGTCCTCCTTTGCATCCTCCTCCTGACCTTCATGCATACCCTTAGCCCCAGAAGAGAGCTCAACTGGAATACCGTCCTCCTGGGCCAAATCTTCCAGAACATCAAATCTATTAAAAGTGCCATCATTGTGACTATCCAACCAAGTTCTCTTCTTACCCTTGCCTTTATTATGGGACTTAACCTGAGTAAAGCCCTCATTATCTATAGGTTCATTAGGCACAGGATCCTTCCCCTTGTCCCCCTTAGAAGGTCCAGAGGCAGCCAAGGGGAAGGGTTTAAATCTAGGACATTTGTGGTGTAAGTGACCATATTCATGACAAATTCGGCATCTAAAAGGGAGGGTCTCATAATCTAGCTATTGGATCCAAGAAGAAGATCCCATGCGAATTTCCATAGATTCTGGTAACGGATTATTTAAATCAACTTCTACACAAATACGGGCAAAAGAAATTACCTTACGATCTTGAGTTTGTGTAGCCGATCCCACAGGTTTTCCAAGAAACACTGAAATTGAATGAAGAATATCTTCCCTCCAAAACTCCAAAGGAAGCCTCGGCAAGCGAACCCACATAGGTACCCGTGAGGGAATCTCTTCAGCAGAGTTGAAACCCATGTGCCAAGGCTTGATGAAAAGCCCCACCTGGTTAAAGAAATAAGGGCCTCCTTCAAAAGCCCTATTCCTATCCGACATGCAAGAAAAGATAACTAGAAAATAGTTATTAGCTGCCAAAATAATCTCCATATCACCTTCAGGGTTCCAAACCCGACGAGCCCAGGAGTCCAACACCGGTAGAGAAAGACGAAGTCCCAAAAATTTGCAAATAAGGGCATGATTACCCCAGTATTCAACATCTTCTGAAACTTGCTCAGGTTGAATAACCAAAATGGGTCGATCCTCAGATCTTTCCAAGCATCCATTTACTTTTTTGATTCAAAACATCCCTTTTGAGGAGGAGACCCCATCTCTATACAAGGGTTTACCCATCTGTTCTTCACCATTGGCATGCAACGAAGAAGATGGCTCTACCATCTCCAAATCCCCAGAGGACATCTGGGACAAAGCAAAACCCCGATTCTCCATGGACAAAGTAACACACCCACACCAACAAAGAGAGGCAGAACAAGAGACCCCCAGTCTCAGATCTCAAAACAGCACCCGCCAAAAATGTCAGGCGCAGCAAAACACAGAAGATAAAATGTCCTCCCACTACCAGACAAGGATTCAGCCCCCCAGCCAACCCACACACCCCTAAGCATAGCAAGAGACCCCCCCTGAGATCGCAGCAAAGACACAGCAGGCAGCCGCAGGCAGAAAGAAGCACGGAAGAGCTAGGGCACACGGGCCCTAGCTCGCACCCAGACTACGCACAGCGCCATCCGCTTGTTCCGCTTTTGGAAAAATGTTATTAAAAAAGATAATAAAATAAAGTTTTTTTTGTGGAGGGGCAGAACCCCCCCTCAAGTTGACGTACCCTGCAAGTCGCAAGGTGGAAAACCCTGTTAGCAGGGTACGCCATCTGACATCTAAGTTGTCGGCAGGTCCCTATCTGGCAGGGACTACTAGGCCCACCTCTATAAAATTGCCAACAGTTTTTTAAAATAATTTTTTTATTATTTAAAAAACTTCATTGCTATTTAATTAAAATTTTCCATGGTAAATTTTAAAGGCTGACATATAAAAAAAATTATATTTGAAATTTAAATGAATTTAATATTTGGTTTGGGTCCGCCACCAAGGGAGCAATGCCACCCAGGAGGGGTCGTGGCCCAGCCACCAGGGGTGGCTAAATTTTTTTGCCTCATTTTCAAACTATGTTTTTTTTTTTCGAGGGATATAACTTTCACCCAGATTGTTCATTTTTTCTCTTCTTGGACTCATTGGAAAGATGACTTAGTGCTCTACACTTTAATGCCAGAGATTTTCATAGATTTTGCAGTTTTGATAGTGTTTTGCTAGTTGGAAGTCAAGTGTTTGTTTTGAGCTTTGAGAGGTCATATCAGGTGCATATGGAGTCATATTTTGGACTTCAAATAGTCAACAAAAATATTTTTTAGAGCACTACATAGTGGATCAGGTTTGGAGTTTTTTTGAATTGATTTATTTGTTGATATTCTATCCTGAGCTATTTATGGGTTATTGTGAATATGGTGATACTATGAGCTTATGAATTGTCAGATCTAGGATATTTGATGTTGGATTCATTGTATGCTCAGTTGCACATCTCTGATTCTTCTCATTTAACATGGCTATTAGTATTTTTTTGGATTTGTATGCTTCATTTTTGTATATACAAGTTGTGTAGTATTGTAAGTGGTCTAGACTTACTTGTTGCACCTATGACTTGGACATGGGTTGTCTATGCCCATAGTTATTTCAGTATTGATGCATTTTCAGTTTGGTGGCTTGGTTTAATAACTTTATTTTCTAGTTTTGATGTCATGTTGAGGAGGTGAGATGGTATTACTAGGTACAGTCATTATGTGAGACCTATGTAGTTGAATATGATATACAGATATGTGGAACACAGTTGGATTGTGTTGTTGGTACATTTGGTGGTGATCATGGTGTCATGGATGTTTCTTGTGCTTTAGATACTTTGGAATGTCATGATGGTTTATGCAGGTGCATTGTTGGTGGTGTTGGATTGGTTCTTGATTAAGGTTGCGGCAGTGTATCTTCTTGGTATGAGGATCATGGTTTACTTTTCCTTCTTATTGGGGAGCTCATGTTGCATTTGATTTCTTTGATTATGTGAGGGAATCTTTAGTTGATCATCATTAGAATATTTTTATCATCATGTCATGATATCCTATTATATTCTTGGTTATACACTTTCAGTGGGATCTTCTAACAGTGATGGATTGGTGATGATGGATATGTTTATGATGGTTTGGCGATTGTATGTTTCTTCTTGGTTTGGAGATCTTGGTTTCACTTGTATGTTATTGATATTGTAGTTGAGTGTGTGTAGACCTGGATGATCTTCATGGAGAGGATGGTTGTCATGATGCTATGTGTAGCTTGTACCATGGTTTAGTGGGAGTTGTTGGCAGTGATGTCAATGCATCATTAGGTATGATTATCTTCATGTGATTGGGGATATGTTTTCTTGGTTTAGAGTGTTTGCTACTATGTCATGGTTACTATTGATGTGCACTTAGAGTTTGGCATGGCACTTGTTTTCTTGGGACCAAGATGTATATATGTTATGGTGCATGTGATCTCCTAGGAGGAGATGGATAGATCATGTTTTCATGTCTATGTTATTGATTCATGATTGGAACTTTGACATTGATTGTGTGTAGTTCTCTTACTATTGGGTATATTGATCATTTTCTTGATTAATTCATGATGGTTCTATGTTACATTTTTATTTTGCCATGGATTTATTAGTTAGAGGTACTCGTGGATACTTAGAGATGTAGGTTATAGTTGGAGTTCTCTTGTGATTAGAGACACTTTCTTGAGACAATTACTCTTTGGAGGTTTCAATAGGAAGACCAAGGAGCTTTCACCTAGTTATGGACATGAATTCGTTATGGACTGATAGAGGTGATTGTTCTTGGAGTGAGTAATGATGAATTTGTTGGACTCAGGGAACACTTAGAGGGGGGGTGAATCAATGTTCAACAATCTTCAAACTTTTAATTATAATTATAAACCATTTACAACACAAATAGAAATAAAGATGCAAGCACATGAACAAGATAATCAAAGCACCATAACACCAATATTTTTATGTGGAAACCCTATTAGGGGAAAAACCATGGTGGAGATTAATCCACAATTTATACTTTGTTAAAAGTATGAATAAAAGGGAATGCACTTGCATTCAAGCACACTACCTAGAGCTCACTGCTCAAAATAAGGAATGCTCACTACCTTACAAAGGGTTTGTGATTATAACAAAAATTGAACTAATAAGATAGCATCAACAAATGCCTAGATTCAATTCCAATGAAGCACATAAAACAGATTCTGGACCTTCTGTCCAATTCACACTTCTGCTCTACTTACATAAAAACCCTTCTGCTGCACAAACAAAAATTTACTCAACAGATCTTCTGATGTACACTCATACAACTACTCTACACCTTTTTGCACACAAACACCTTCTCACCACTCCATTCACTCATCAAAATGAATTACCAATCTCATATATATCCGCTAACAAATATTTTAATCACTTAAGTCGGCTTTAACAAAACATGAAATATTCTCCAACCGTCGGCTCAAATCATGAGAAAAATTTAATGTGCACCCACACAAGCCGACTAAGATATAGTTGGGACCCAAAAAAATATTCTCAAACTTAGAAACAATTAAACAACTACTCCTTATACATCTATGACACACTATATTCATTGGGTCAGCCATAATGAGTAAAAAGACAGAAAATTACTTTACCAAAACTCTTAACTTGTACACCGATTGTTGAAACACCAAAAAACTTACCAATAAGGTAACACACATCCTTTAAAAACTCTCTTGGGGATCCACAACACAAAATGATGATCCAGTGAAGCATACAGATCGACTAATTGACTGGATACCCTATTCTCCATGCTTTCTATCAGTAACACACTATCTTCTACATTTCTTGCTGGTATAAGTAGATCTTGATCTATGAACCAAGAGAATGACTTCAATTTCCATCAATTACAACACTAGAAGCTATAAAAAATCTTCCCAATCCATGTGCCAACAATCTCGCCCTTTGGCATTGATGGCAACACTTAGTGAAAAATGACTAAGTGTCAGAACTAAAACTCAAAATTTCAAAACACAATAAAACACTTCTCCCCTTTAGAATGATATATAATTTTTCACTACTCTCCTCCCCCTTTGACATCAATGAAAAATATATTCTTTACTAAGCTCTCACTTCCCCTTTCAAAAATTCAAAATTTCAAGTGCAATTGTTGCACAAATCAGAAAATTATTTTATACTTATCTTTCACCTTTGGAAGAAATTTCTTCCAAGCATCTACAACAATCCCAATAATGATTAACAAACTATTTTTTTCTAATGTTTGGTTGATGATTTGGATAATGGATTCTGGAATTGTAATTGCTTCTTCCAACTTCTCTCCTTTCTTCTGAATCTCAATTTTCTACTCCAATCTACATTTAGTTAGATCCTTCACTTTCCAGAAAGTGTCCATAAGAGTGTTTCTGGAAAAGTGAACCTTTGCATTCTTAGCCTACAACTCATGAATTCTCTTCTTTACCGCTCCATCCTGGTCCTAAAACATATTGTAATCCTAACCAATTTTGATCAACTCACTCTCAATTTTCTCCAGCTTTTCTTTGTATTTACCAACCACATGAGGCCACTGAAGACAATAATTGTAGACCTTATTTGCTAAGTCAATGCATTTCCTTAACACATTCATTTTCTTTTTGAATTTGGTGAGAGACAGCCTAAATTTCTCCTTCAGATGTAAAATTACTTCTTCCTCTTTTTTGTCTAGAGGCACAGAGGCCATAGCCTCCCTAATGCATGCAATCAATTCTTCTAGAAGTACATTTTGCAAACTTTCCAATTCAATGTTGTTGTGCACAAAGTAACTACCTAGAGTGTCCTCAATAATGTCTTGTTCGTATGATGGTCCATTTAACCATATGTCAACAATCTTTTGCATTCCATCTTCCTCCTGAACAATCTGCAGTATCTTTATCTTGAATAAAGAACTTTCTTCATCACTTTCTTTTGCTATTATCACATCTAGTTCCAGTAATTCTAGTTCATCTCTAGGAGTGTAGTCATCAGAATCTTCATCTAGTATATCCATAATTACTTGCTCTTTGCCTTTATCTTCAGATTTTGAAGATTTGTGTGCCGAGGAAATGTTATCTGCAAACTCTATAGCCCTCTTCTGCTTCTTCTCCACCTTACCGGAAGAGGATCCAACTTCAACTGCTCTTACTGGAAGGGAGATGCCAACTATTCCAAACTTTCCCAACAATTCTCTAAATCAAATTTCATAAACTTGCTCACAATTTTCTAGAGTATTGAAATGTTTATAAATTTGCTTACAAACGGGTTAATTTTCCTTCCACACCACATTATCATTCTGGGGAAAGAAATTTAGAAAGTGCATCATAATGAATATAACTAAGGTACCAAACCCGGAGGCATAGTCTACATCTTTCGTCAATTCCACATTTTCCATCAACTGCTCCTTCAACGATCCACATAGATCAAAGTCTTCATCTTCCATTATCATTTTGTGAGCGATATATACTATTCCTATCAGGTTTGATCCTTCCCTATTTATGAAGAAAAATTTATATGAAATTCCATGTGCAATGTACCTCGTTATTGGATCTTTAATTGTTGAAATTACTAGAGCCCTTTATTTTCAATTACTCTAGTTAGGGTTTCGACTTCAATATTTTGAATCGACTTATTTTTCAGAACAACACCAATATTGCATAATCCTATTAGATTTTTTATCACCTATTTTGAAATTTGATAGGGTTTATCCAGAGTAATGATATCATCATCCAATCTATTCAAAATAAACCAAACCACTTCCGCATTGATGAAATAAGGAAACTCATTCCAAATGTTCAAATTCTTATGTTTCGTACCTTCAAGCCACTTCAATTCATTGGCTGGCAACAAATTTCTTATACCCCTGATCTTCCTACTACTATATTCATCCAAAGTTATTGTTCCTTTGATTTTCTTTGTTTTACTTTTCGCATCGAACAAGGTTTTTCTTTCGAGCACAGAATTAGGAATTCAACAAGCAATCAAAAATACCTGGTGAATTCATCACCAAATTTTCTTGGCTCCTTCAAAATTTGGTTGCAGAGGCTCTCCTTCTCTTCTTCTTCTATGCAAGGTGACAAATGAGTGTTCCAAACACCCCTTTTATAACTTTGCACACCTAACCTTTTAGCCACATTAAATACTTTTCCCTAGGAGTTCTGGTAACTCTATTTTCTCATACAGCAAGAGAAAAATTCATCTGTGGACCCCCTACTTTTCATATTTTTGCATAAGTGATCACTGATGCATTTGTAAACTTCTATCACAACTACTGAAATTTTTTTGCATTCCAGTGCCAGCTACGAACAGGGGATCTTATCTGATTTAGGATCTAAGACGATTGCTTAAAGAATGCATAACAATTACAATTCCAATCTCCAAATTACTAAAATGAAATCAACACCATAACATAATTAAACTAATGGAATTGAGAAAAAGAAAAAATTTAGGAGACAAGAAAGAGAAAATGAAAACAGCTTGATAACAGAGTTTGTCGTAAAAACGACTACGTCTTCGAGTCCCTCTCCAAAGAGTAGACTGATCCAATTGATATCTTCAAAAATTTGGCATTACAATAGCTGGCAAGCTCTTCCCTTCAAGCACAACAGAATTCTAGCATTCTCCTGATGTACAGGAACAGCAAATTATCTCCCAAAATGCTCTAAGTCTCCAACACTTGAGGAATTCTCAATTGCTCCTCTAAGCCTCTAATCTCCCCTTTTTATACAAAAAATTTACTCAATTTGGTTAACAACCAAATGATTTACAAAATCCACCTTATCTCTCAATTTTTACATAAAATCTTAATAATCTCCTTTACATAGATAAATTAACAATAATATCCCCCTTTAAAAATTACAAGCCTCTAATTTTATTCTTTCCGGGCATTTGTTGTTACAAAATAAATCTTGATTTATTTTGTTGGGGTGGCAAATTTAATTGTTTTAGGAAAAAAATATTGAAAATCTCCTTAAATGTGGGGATTCCACCTTTATGGAAGGCTCCCCACAAAATGTGGGCCATCCCCATGTTAGGTGGCGCCCCCACTTTAGGTGGGTCACCCCCCATAACATGGGTGGCGTTCCACACTATGTGGGTCGCCCCCCATGTGTGGGTGGCTTCCCACATAAAGTGGGCGCCCCCCTTAATGGGTGGGTTTTATCCCATTTTTTTAGGAGTTTAATTTTATACCTTTTTTTTTTCAAAATATTTGCCAAATGGAGGATTGAGGAGATGACAAGTGTCAAGGGCTGATTGGCCGTGGTGCTGACTGGGCATTAATGTCATCAAGTTGACCTAGATTTTGACCATCTGTAACTTCGTCATACGGACTCCGTTTTTCGTGAAACGAACTTTTCCGGAATCGTGATGATGAGCGCTACACAATGGTGTTGACTTTGGCTGATTTTGACAACTTTGATTTTTGCCCTTTTTCTGGCCTATTTTCTAAGGGTTGACCATAGGTTTGACCTTACATATTTTGAGCTTCGGGACTCCAATTGACTCCATTCGAGTTGCATTAGAATCAAGATTTCACCCTCTTGTTGATGATACCGATTCTGAAGATAAAAGAGAAACTTCAATTTTTGACGAAGATCCTCCGGATCAATCCTCCCCACTGGAGAGCTTTTAGACCTCCGAAAGCTTGATTACTAAAAAAGTAAGTGAGGGTAAAGTTCCCTCACTTTATCAATCTCCATCCATTTTTACTTGCTTGGATTCATCCCCTTTAGTCCCACTCTGATGTACTCAACTGCTCCCCTTCATGAAGCCCTGGTTTTCCTGTCTAGGATGATGTCTTTAGGCAACTCTGACATGTACTCTGGTGAAAGATCATCAACTAATGGAACCTGAATGTCAGTCTCCTCATCCAATATCATCGGAGGTTCATACAACTTCAAGTTCTCAACATTGACAATTGAATAGATCTACATGTATGGAGGAAGATTGAGGCAAAAAGCATTGGTTTCGATCTTTTCCAAGATCTCAAAGGGACCATACTGAATTGGCTTGAGCTTTCTTCCTTCGCTTTGCATTCTTTCCTTGCTGATATGTAACCAAACACGGTCACCGACTTGAAAATGATGATCAGTGCGATGTTTATCATGTCAAGCCTTGTATTTGGCTTGACTCTTTTCCAACTATGCTTCCACTGCCTGATGGATGGCTTGAACTTTCTAGATGGACTTCAAAGCCTTTTATGCATCATGGCGTCCATCTTCAACATCATCTTTCCCAAAAGCAAAATCCATCAGATTCTTTGGCACATAACCGAAACAAGTCTCAAAAGGAGACCTCTTTGTAGAAGAGTGTGTTGCATGGTTGTAAGCATGCTGCACATAGTGAAGACTCTCATCCCACAATTTGGGATGATTGTTGTAGTAGCCTCTGAGTAGATGCACAACTGTCCTGTTTACTACCTCTGTCTGTCCATCGGTCTATGGATGGAAGGTTGTGCTCTTCTTTAGTCTAGTGTCCATGAGTCCCCACAAAGCTGACCAAAATTCCCCTAGGAATCAAGAATCTCGATCCGATACAACATAAGTAGGTAACCCAAAATGAACCCATACAAATTGGAAGTACATTTGAGTTGTCAGTTCAGCAGTGACTTGCTTTTTACATGGCATTAAGATACACATTTTGCTTAACCGATCAACTACTACATAAAGATAATCATGACCCTTCCTAGACATAGGTAAACCCCCAACAAAATCCATAGACACACTTTCCCATGGACGAGATGGAACAGGTAATGGTGTGTACAACCCTAGTTTTATGTTACTTGGTTTACTAGTTGCACACATAATACAATCTTTAATGTATTTGGTGACAGTTTCCTGCATTTTAGGCCAATAACAATATTTTTATAATAGAGTAACTATTTTACTTACCCCAAAATGTCCTGCAATCAAAGAAGTGTGAGCTTCACAGATTACATGTGCTTGTTCATCTTTTGGAACACATAACTTGCCCAAATGATACAAAAGTTTATCTTGCACATAGTAATCTTTCTCTCCTATCTGTTTGCCTACAATTAAAGCTAAATAAATATCCTTAAGGTTTTCATCATTAGCATATTGTTCCTGAAAGCTTTCATGCACCATGGAACTACCTTTAAGGATGATCAAAGTATTCATAACAGGAGGCCTAGAAAGCATATCTGCTACTTTGTTATGGGTACCTTTCTTGTACTTAATTACTAAGTGAAACTGTTGCAAAAATCCCATCCATCTAAAATGCCTACTTTGCTGCAGTTTAGATTGTGATTGCAAGTATTGTAGTGGTTGGTGATCAGTGTGGATTATAGTTTCTTTCCCCATTATGTAATGTTTCCATTTCTTAACACTCTGAACTAATGCATAAAGTTCTTTATCATAAGTAGGATAGTTACTTACTGCTCCTGAAAAGGTTTTAGAGTGGTAGCAAACTGGTTTACCTCCTTGCATAAGAACAACTCCCATGGAAAACCCGCTTGCATCAGTCTCGATCTCAAATGGCTGGTGTAGATCTGGTAAAGCCAGAACTGGTGCAGTGCTTAACTTTTCCTTCAAACTGTTGAAGGCCTTTTGTTGTGGACCTCCCCACTAAAAAGTTGTCTTCGTACTTGTCAATGCATGTAATGATGATGCAATGTAGGAGAAGTTTGCAATGAACTTTCTCTAGTACTAGACTGCACCTAAGAAACTTCTGACTTCTGTTACAGTACTTGGCTTAGGCCAGTTTACAATAGCTTCGACCTTTGCAAGGTCTACTTTCAATTGACCATTCCCTACGACATAGCCTAAGTACACTAGAGATGTCTTTGCAAATTCACATTTAGACATCTTTACATAAAGTTTTTCTTTTCTTAAAACATCAAAAAATTTCTTTTCATGACTTACATGATCATCCCAAGACTTGCTAAATATAAGAATATCATCTAGATAGACAATGACAAAATCATCAATGAAAGGATGAAAGACATCGTTCATGAATCGCATGAACGTTGCAGGCACATTACAAAGCCCGAAGGGCATAACCAACCATTCATAAAGTCTTTGTTTTGTCTTGAAAGAAGTTTTCCAAATGCCATCTTCTGCAATTCTAATCTAATGATAACCACTTCGCAAATCTAATTTAGTGAAATAAACTGCATGTTTCAACTGATCAAGTAAATCATCAATTCTTGGAAGAGGGTACCTATTTTTTACCGTTATCTTGTTCAGGCACGGTAGTCAATGCACATTCTCCAATATCCATCTTTCTTTGGAACCAACACAATTGGAGAACCACAAGGAGATGTACTAGGATGGATAACTCCTTTCTCCACTAACTCCTGAACCTGTTTCTTGATTTCCTCGTTTTGCATAATGGACAAACGGTATAAGCCGATATTAGGAAATGGCACATCCTGCTGCAACTGAATTTCATGTTGTATTTCCCTCTTGGGTGGCAACCCCTTTGGTTCCTGAAACAAGTCATCATAAGCATAAACAATTTTAACCATTTCAACCTTGTGTTTTGGGTCACACCCCTTAAATGCCTCAGAGTTATCTTCTTCTTTGGCTTTTACAAGCATTAACACAAATTTCTTACTAGAGTTGACTAGCCTTTTCATTTGACCAGCATTAACTAGTGTGAGATTAGTCTTGACCTTGTGTGCACGTACAATGTATTCTACCCCATCTTTAAAAATATGATACTTGTTCTCCCCCTATAAAAGATTGCCTTTCTATCAAACAGATAAGGACTCCCTAATACAAGCCCACAAACATCCAGAGGTACAACATCTACTTCTAATTCATCAATGAAATTAGTAGTGATGGCAAAACACAATTTGCACTATTTTGTCACCTACAACTGTGCATCATTACATACCCATCCAAGTGGATAGGGCTTAGGATGAGGAGTAGTACTTAGATTCAATTTCTTAACAACCTCTTCAGAAATCAAGTTGACTTGAGAGCCCAAATCAAATAGTGTATCAATCTTTGTGTGTTTAGTTACCACACGAATGTGGAACAGTTCATTCCATTGTTTATCAACTTTAGGAGTGGATACTTTACTTGCATTACTTGTACTTGCATTAGAAATACTTGCATCGGAAGAGAGAATTATGCTTTTCCCTTTACCTTGGATCCCAGCAACAACGATCTTTGTCTCATCTCCGGAATCAGATGCAAGATCCTATTAAATGATAGCAGTAGTAGTCTTTTGTTTGCCTTTATTGCTTCCAAATCTTTTTGGCCTTGCTTCCGGATGCAATTTCCAGCACCTCGATTCATCATGCCCCTCTTTCTTGCAATGCGAGCATGTGGGTTTTTCACCCTCTTTCTTCACCGTAGCTGTCTTCTTTCCTTTACCTTTATCTTTTTCTTTATCTTTACCCTTAGAATTTCCATCAGACTTAGATGGATTTTTATCAAACTTATCAATGAATGATCCCTTACCTCTAGACTCTAAGTGGGTAGCTTGGACACAAACTTTGTCAAGGTTATTGGGATTCAAAACCAAAATTGAATGTCTAAGGTAGGAATGAAGACCTCCTATATACTTCAACAAAGTATCCTGGGTGTACAATGGAACATCTAATGCAATAGCCCTTTTATGAAATTCATGAGTGTACTCCTGAACGGACTGACCTTTCCCTTGCCTAAACATCTGCCAATTCATCATTAGTTGTTGCATGTAGCCTAAGGGATAGAATTGCTTTTTAAGAGCACTTACAAATTATGTCCAAGACAAGTTGACTTTACCATGTTGGGAGACTTCTGCTCTAGTCCTACTCTCCCACCAAGTTAGAGTTGTACCCCCTAACCGAAGAGTAGCAAGTTGGATCCTATTAGCATCATCTATGAGGTTTTGGACTCTACAATAGACTTCAACCTGCTGAATCCAATCATCTAGTTTTTCAGCATTTAATTCCCCACAGTATTTTGGTAAGTCAAATTTTACATCCAACTTAATTTTGGGCTTATGTGCACCCTTAAAAGGATTAAAAGGCATAGAATGAGTAGAAGAAGGAGAAGAAGGAGAAGAGGGAGAAGAGGGAGAAGAAGGAGAAGAGGGAGGTGTCTTCGGAGGCTCAGGATCATCTCCTGATTTCTTTCCTTTGCCTGCACGAGCTTCATGTCTCTGCATCTTTTCTTGCCTCTCCTGGAATAAGACTTCGACCATGGCCTTTATGTTGAGAAAAGACTTTTGAAATTCCTTCTCACCAAGCTCAAAACTTTGTCCATCATTTGGATCTGCCATCTGTGTTTGTGAATGAGCTCTTCATCTTCCAATCTCTGGATTAAACTCTTCAAGCTTGCCTTTGCCTTGTTGAAGTTGGGAGCGTGTAAGCATTCGAATCTGCTATACTTAGTCAAAACACAGCTCTGATACCAATTTGATCCGATTTAGGATCTAAGATGATTGCTTAAAGAATGCATAACAATTACAATTCCAATCTCCAAATTACTAAAATGAAATCAACACCATAACATAATTAAACTAATGGAATTGAGAAAAAGACAGAATTTAGAAGGAGACAAGAAAGAGAAAATGCAAACAGCTTGATAACAGAGTTCGTCGTAAAAATGAATATGTCTCCGGGTCCCTCTCCAAAGAGTAGACCGATCTGATTGATATCTTCAAAAATTTGGCATTACAATAGCTGGCAAGCTCTTCCCTTCAAGCACGACAGAATTCCAGCATTCTCCCAACATACAAGAACAACAAATTATCTCCCAAAACACTCTAAGTCTCCAACACTTGAGGAATTCTCAATTGATCCTCTAAGCCTCTAATCTCCCCTTTTTATACAAAAAATTTACTTAATTTGGTTAACAACCAAATTATTTACAAAATCCACCTTATCTCTCCATTTTTACATAAAATCTTAATAATCTCCTTTACATAGATAAATTAACAATAATATCCCCCTTTAAAAATTCCAAGCCCCTAATTTTATTCTTTCTGGGCATTTGTTGTTACAAAATAAATCTTGATTTATTTTGTTAGGGTGGCAAATTTAATTGTTTTAGGAAAAAAATATTGAAAATCTCCTTAAATGTGGGGATTCCACCTTTATGGAAGGCTCCCCACAAAATGTGGGCCATCCCCATGTTAGGTGGTACCCCCACTTTAGGTGGGTCACCCCCCATAACATGGGTGGCATTCCACACTATGTGGGTCGCCCCCATGTGTGGGTGGCTTCCCACATAAAGTGGGCGCCCCCCTTAATGGGTGGGTTTTATCCCATTTTTTTAGGAGCTTAATTTTATACTTTTTTTTTTTCAAAATATTTTCCAAATGGAGGATTGAGGAGATGACAAGTGTCAAGGGCTGATTGGCCGTGGTGGTGACTCAGCATTGACCTCATCAGGTTGACCCAGATTTTGACCATTTGTAACTTCGTCATACAGACTCTGTTTTTCGTGAAATAAACTTCGTCGGAATCATGATGATGAGCACTACACAATGGTGTTGACTTTGGCCAATTTTGACAACTTTTATTTTTACCCTTTTTCTGGCCTGTTTTCTAAGGGTTGACCATAGGTTTGACCTTACATATTTTGAGCTTCGGGACTCCGATTGACTCCGTTCGAGTTGCATTGGAGTCAAGATTTCACCCTCTTGTTGATGATACTGATCTTGAAGATAAAAGAGAAACTTCAATTTTTGACGAAGATCCTCCGGATTAGGATCAAATGATTTTTCTTGAAAACTCCCCCTAGGCCAAAGGCCCGAGATCAATTTTCAGAGGGATTACCGGAGGTAGCTTCTGGTATGGACTTATTTCCTTCATCAGATCCACTCTTCTTTACCCATGTTTTCTTCATTTGATCTCTTATGTCTTCTACAGATACTTTTTCTTTTCCTTTGTCATCTTTTTATGAAATTCTTCCTCTGTATACCAGACCTCTTCTATCCATGTTTTTGCTCCTACAGAATCTTGCAATGTGACCAAATCTATTGCAATTATGACACATCATATTTCTCTATCTAGACCAATCATTCCAATTATTTCCTCCTAATCTGCATTGATTAGCAACATGCCCAAATCTTCCATAGGTGTAGCATTTAACATTCCTTACACTGACATACATGATTCTACATTCAATTGACTTGTGACAAAACTTATTATAGCTAAAACACTGACTGGGAAATGATGGACTGCTTGAATTTATTTTACTTCTACATTGAGAAGCCATATGACCAAATCTATTACAAGAAAATTAGTAACCATTAAAATTCTAAGCATTGGATTGTCTTACCAAATATCTTCTACCTTTGTTCATCTGATTTCCTTGTCTGGAATCCTTGTGTTTAGATCCAAAGCTTTCTCTTTTCTCATAGCCAAGACCTCTCTTGTCATTTGCATTCTTTTTCCCTTTAGTCAACTCATCAAGCTTAGAAAAACTGATCCTAAACTTCTCTTTGTACTCATTTGCAGTAGTGAGTTCATCTCTAAGAATAACTATTTGGCTTTCAAGCTCTTGTTCATTATTTCTAGATTGTTGCAGTTCAATTTCAATCTGAATGAATCCACTGTTAACTCTACTGCATTCTTTAGATTTTTCTTTTAAGGGCTGGGCTAGATTCTCCCCATTCTTCTTTCTTTCTTGAATCTCCTTAGTTAGCTTCATCACCACAGATTCCATCTCAAGCTTCAGAGTAGCATTGTCTCTAGCAAGTTTTTCACATTCTTCAGTTATCTCTTTTAGGGTATGATTCAGGTGAACATCTTCCAAACTTTTATTCTCTTTCTACTTCAGTTGATCACAAAGTTCCTTCCTCTTTTCTCTTGACTCGTTGATTTGTCCTTCAACGATTGAATGAATTTTTTAGCATTCACAAGATTTTCTTTTAATTCCATGACTTTTGCTTTAGACTAATCAAGATCATCAAGTGCCACCATAAGTTGTTGAATACCACCAGAGTCCATTGCAATTCAAGATCCACCTCAAATTGTTAAACTTCTATAGAGGAACCTTGCTCTGATACCAATTGTTGGACTCGGGGAACACTGAGAGGGGGGCGTGAATCAGTGTTCAACAATCTTCAAACTTTTAATTCTGATCATAAACCATTTGTAGCACATAAATAAAAATAAAGATGCAAGCACATGTACAAGATAATCAAAGCACCATAACACCAATATTTTTACATGGAAACCCTATTAGGGGAAAAACCACGGTGGAGATTAATCCACAATTTATACTCTATTAAAAGTATGAATAAAATGGAATGCACTTACATTTAGGCACACTGCCTAGAGCTCACTGTTCAAAATAAGGAAGGCTCATTGCCTTCCAAAGTGTTTGTGATTATAACAAAAATTGAACTGAAAAGATAGCATCTACAAATGCCTAGATTCAGTTCCAATGAAGCACATAGAATAGATTCTAGACCTTCTGTCTAATTCACACTTCTGCTCTATTTTGCTCTGCTCTGCTTACGCAAAAACCCTTCTGTTGCACAAACAAAAATTTACTCAACAAATCTTCTAATGTACGCTCATACAACTGCTCTGCACTTTTCCACACAAACACACACACCTTCTCACCACTCCATTCACTCATCAAAATGAATTATTGATCTCATATATATCCACTAACAAATATTTTAATCACTTAAGTTGGCTTTAACAAAACATGAAATGTTCTCCAACAGTCTGCTCAAATCATGAGAACTCCTTAATGCACACCCAAACGAGTCAGATAAGACATATCTGGGACCAAAAATAATATTCTCAAACTTAGAAACAATTAAAAAACTACTCCTTATACATCTGCAACACGCTACATTCATTGGGTCGGCCATAATGAGTAAATAGATAGAAAATTGCTCTATTGAATCTCTTAACTTGTACACCGATTGCTGCAACACCACGAAACTTAACAATAAGGTAACACACATGCTTAAAAAAATTTCTTGGGGATCCACAACACAAAATTATGATCCAGTGAAGCATACAAATCAACTAACTGACCGAATATCCTGTTCTCCATATTTTCTATCGGTAACACATTGTCTTCTACATTTCATGTCGGTATAAGTAGATCCTAATCTACGGACCAAGATAATGACTTCAGTTGCCATCAATGACAACACTAGAAGCCATAAAAAACCTTCCCAAACCATATTCCAACAGAATTGGTTATCCTGGAGGAGCATTCTCATTCCCCACTCTTGGTCTACTTGGTAATTTATGATTTGAGAGGTAATTTCCCATTGTATCTTTTAGATGTGTTAATGTTTTGTGCTTTGATTTCTCATGGGATTGAGTTGATACATGGTGCTTGATTGTGGATAATCATTTGAGTATGGTTTAGCATGAGTTTATATGCCTTATCTTTCATAGATATGGATCCTGAGCTATGGATAGTTAGTTCTGGAGGATTCGTTTGAGGGATGTTATGGCATGGTTATCTCCTTGTACATTTAAGTTTATGATATCATTCTTTGATGAGGATTGTTAGGATATGGTTTATGGACTGATTTCCAATTTTGGGGATGGTTACTATGAGTTTGATCTTCTTGATTAAAGAGGCTTACATCCATGTTGGCATTATTACATTGATTCATATGTTGTACTTGATCTATGAGATTGGGTGTTATGGATGTTGTTGAGGCTTTTCATTACACTTTTGAGGTGTTGGTAGGAGGAAATTATGGTTTACATGTTTCTCTCTTCATGGTTCCTTCCTTGGATGTTCATGTTCATCCTTCCTTGGATGTTCATGTTCTTTTGATTTACTTATCACACTTTGATATAGTGTTGATTGGTAGACTTGATATGCTTTGGCATTACCTATGCAATGGGAGTTCATGGATATGTATGTTCTTCATTGACAAGTGTTATACAGGGAGCTTGATTGTAGTTTATGGGTTGCATATGTTCTTGGCATGAGTTTGTTGATGCATTGATACCTTAGAGGTATGGATGGTTGGATGTATTAGCATGTGTTGTGGATGCTATTTTTGATCGTGTGGGTTTTTCAGTTGACAACAGCTTAGTTAGATCCTTTGTTATCACTTGGATTTAATGCTTGTGCTTGTGGATTGGTGTATCTTCACCTTGGCATGTTCCTTTTCTTCCATAGGTGGCATGTTGGAGGATGAGAGGAGTTATTTCTTGATATGGTGGTCATTGTGTTCTTATTGTAGGTATCTTGATGGAGTATGAGAGCATGTTACAGATTCATGTGATTTTATGTATGGCTATAATGATGTATTTCATGTATTGATCCCTTATGCAATGTATACAACAAGTGGGAGAATGTTGGGATATGGTCTTATAAACCATTGCATAAAATTATTTATTATATGTTGTAATTAAATAATTATTTAGTTGTGATGCACCTTGGTGGTTTACTTAATCACACTAGGTAATTATTTGGGGACAAATAAAGTGATGTATTAGTACCCAATATTAAATAATGGGTTAGTGGTTTTGTATTCACATGGTTTTGTGGTATATGGTTTTACATTACCACTAGTTGTATTTTGTGTGAGCTTGTGTCTAAAAAAGCATACACATGTGTAGTGGTTTAGGTTGGGCTGAGTGGTTTGGTTGTCATTATTGAGTCCTTCTGAGGAGTGCATTTGTGAAGCATGGCATGGTATGTGTGGATTCATGCTTGGACACATGGGAATGCATTGGAGTACTTGATGCTTTAGATTTCATTGTAACTCTTGTATTTTCTTTATGGCTAATGAATGTGATAGAGTATAGATGCTTTTGGAGGCTGGTTTTTTCCCTCTTGAGGATTTTCCTAGGGTAAATCTTGTGTCATCTTTGATGGGTATGTTGTCTATTCTCTTACATTTGGACTTTGAGTACTTATTTGCATTAATATCTCTATTGGGTTATGTAGAAATTTTCATTATATGGCTGCAAGTTTCCTTACAATTATCACATTTGTGAAGAGGATATGTTGGTGTTAAGAGATCTAATGATTTCGATTTATAACATTATTTTTCTCTTTCCTAATGTCCCTAACATTTTGAAAGGTCTATTTAAACTTAAAAGGATCCAATCATTGGTAAGCATAAAAACCATAGTTGTTCTTCTCTTGATGCCTCCCATTTTTGTGACGAAGTTACTTTACAAAATGTAACCATGGCATGTGATGAACCTCTTGTTTAATCCTCTCCTAAAATCTCTAATACTAGATTAGATATTATGGTACAATAAAATGAGACCTTAGCAATCAAGGATGAAATCATGGGCAATCATAACACTCAAATTTGGCCTTTTCTTAATACTACTATTGGTGAAAAAGATATTTTGGTGTTAAAAGATCCAATCGATGAGAGTCATGAGAATCCTAGGGAAAACATTTTTCAACACAAAAATACCATCATTGATAAGGAAGAAAACCAACCATTGATAACTCCCTTACTTTTGATGAAGTCATTTTAGAATAACCAACCTTTGAATGTCATGAACATCTAGTTTGTTGCTCTCCTAAAAACTCTCCTACTAGGGAAGATATCATGGTGCAAGAAAATGAGAACATTGACAAAGATGATGAAGTGACATTAGACTCTGCTTCGCTAAGAGATCATGAAAATAAAGACAAGCCTTTTGAGGTTATGCACATTAGATATCCCTTGAAGTGGTCTCCCGAGCCACTTTTTACCATCTACCCACCCTCACAACAACCACAAGTTCAAAATAAAACCATGCTTATCTTAGAATCACCTAAAAGAAAATTTGATAATGATAATGTTTCACAACAACTGAGTTACAATATTGTTGCTCATACATATAACACTAGGAACAACCAGCAACCAAGACAAACAACTCCAACATCCTTCCCATTACCTCAAACTATAGACTTTAAGAACAAAGTGTATACAATCAAGGTCGGCCATGAACTTGAAAGTTTTTTTGCATACCAAGAAGGAAAAAGAAAAGCATATTGAAGAAGTCACAAAGTTATGGGAAGATGCTTGGAGTTCATTTGAATTCACACCTACATTCATGGGAGAATACAAGATGATAACAAAAGAGTCTGAAAAGGGAAAATAAAAAGCAGTAATGTCAATAAAAAATTCAAAAGCATCCACTTCAACCACTTTAGATTAAAATATAACATACACAACAAACTTTGATGAAGTTGACTATGAACAACCACCAAATCTAAAAGAAATGTAAAAGCTTTATGGAAGAGGTTATGAACTTATGAAAAAACTTGGGAATAGTGGAAAACAATGTGGTGCTAACACATAAGAAACGACTAATGGTCTTGGTTATTGTCCCTCAAAAGGAAAAAACAAACCTTCAATCAATGTCAACACTCTTATGAAAGATTCTTCCAAGACAATTTTAACCTTGGTGCATCCTAAACTAAAAGATATCTCATTAGATATGCATCAAGTTGATACTTTGTTTACTCATCATAATCAATAACAATACTTCCTACTCCTTGCCATGTAATAGTTGTAGAATCATAGCATACTCATTATGGCATGTTTTACATTCATTTCAAATCATTTCCTTTTTGCAAGGAGCAACATATCATCATTCATCTCAGCTCATCCTTGTCTTGCACTTAATGGGGGCAAGAGGTTAGTTAGCCTTGTCCTATTTTTGTCATTTTTTGTTGTCCCTTGGGCTAGTTGTCCTCCTTCTATATATACCAACTGAGATTGGGATGTGAACGACCTGTTATAGGTTGACTCACATGTGCCTTACTAGTATTTTGCTTTCCTTTCCTTTATGTGATTGCATGTGTGTAATGTAATCCCTCGTGTTGTCTCATTTGATGTATCTCTCTCTCTATTTTTGTGCATTCCTCTATTTGTACCTACATTCTTCAATATGTCATAAACATTTTACCTTTTTCATTTGTCTTGTGTTTTCCTTTTGGGGATGACGCAAGGCATTGAGACATTAAGGTCTCTTCCATGTCAACCTGAAGGATTTTTCTTTGATTTCACTCTCTTTGTGTCATTCTTCCAGTTCTATGAGTATTTGGGGAATGATGACATTTCTAAGCTCTATGAAGACATTGTAGCAAGGATATACTAGCCTCGGATCCCTATATCCCTTCCGTATTTTTGGGGGAAACTTCTTCCTTTTTCATGTGACATAGCTCTATTTCGGGAACATATGACTTGGCATAGGGATTTCCGAGTAAGCTCTCATGTCTTGGGATGGAATATTGGCTACTTTAAAGCAATTTCTCACAACAATGGTGTTAGCAACTACTTTAAAGTGGGGGTATACTTCGATAACATCTTTCAACATTTTGCATATTTCATGGTGTGATTTCCTTTTCTTGCGATGTTCCCTTTTCTTGGTTGTGTCATTGGGCTTGTTGTCTTCCAAGAGTGTGATATTTATTAGCGTAAAAATTTCTCTTAGTTTCTTGATGCAATGCAAGGCATCCCCTAAGTTGCAATATGTTACTCTTTATTTTTCCTCTCTTGGAGACATTAGGCACGATGATCCCTAAGAAGAAGACCTTGCACAAATGAAGTGAAATCCTTTTGAACAAAAACCTTTACTAAACATTATTGTCCATAAGTGTTTGGCATAACACAACTCACTAATCTTATGAAGCATGGAAACAACCCTAATTCAAGGCCACCTATCATAACACACCTTTCTTTCCTATGAAACCTTGTCATGTGCATTGGTGTTTAGCATAACACAACTTGTTAAACATGGGCATGAATTTGAGTGGCGCCCTATCAGAGTTATCAAAGGGATAGATTTGGTATGGTGAGTATAGTGAGAGCAAACACATAGGCATGAATTTCTCACTAAGCCACCTTCCTAGAGGGATACTCACCTAGTGGATAGCCTGAGGTTCCACTACCCCAAAGTGAGCACAAAACCAATAGTCTAGATGTGTTCCACATTGTGTTGGATGGTTTAGGCTTGATATTTTCTTGGTATTTGATAGTGTATGATTATGTATCTTTTTCATTGATGCATACATTAGTGTCTTGAATGTCTACTTTAGTGTGAGTTTGACATGGGGTCATACTCACTAAAGTGGGCAAAAAATGTAGTGTAGAAAAAAGCATCCCTTTTTCACACTTAATTTGGGAATGAATAATTAATAATAAAATAGCCTTAATGGTGCCTTATTTAGGGTGTTGTAAAGTTTATCTTTACACTTTCACACTAATCTAGGGCTTTATTAATTAATTAAGGTTAAATTGAGGTTAATTGGCACTTTAATTCAAATCCAAGCCTAATTAATTACAGATTATGAGGGATAAAACCCAACATTCTTAAATAATAGTACACAACACTTAATTTTACAAGGTATGAGTCCTAGGATAGTGAACTAGGTCCTAGGACCCCCTTTATACATAACATTTCATATTTCCTAAAGTGTGTCCTAGTTACTTATGCTGGGATCCATTCACCACATGGTAGATAGGTCCTCACTTCTAGGACCCCCCTTGGAATATGTTTTTGGCAGTATTTTAATGATTTCAAATCCTAGATCTGATGTTCGCTTGTATTATTTGAATTTTGGGAATTAGGAGTAAGATAAGTATAAATACAAGGCTATTTCACATAGTTTCACCTAGCAACTTCACGCCTTCAAGCATTATAGAAAATTTATGAGATCAAGAGTTCACAAGAGCATTCAAGAAGGCATTCAAGGGTAGATTATTAAAGTTTATTGCAGCAATCAAAGGTCATTTCATCATGTCAAAGGCATAGTGAATCATGCATGTTGTTGAGCTAATGTGTTGATGTGGTATTGAAGATCCAATTTAAGTATATTCAAGGTGTTGTTTCTAATCAAGTGTTGTGATCAAGATCTACATTCTTTGTCGCCACTTTATGCAAGATTGTTGATTTTTACTCCAAGGTTTTAACAAGACTTGGTGAGTTGTTACACATTATTGTTCATTCATCATTCCTTTTATGCATTGTTTCAATTCAAGGTTTAATTACCAAAATTGGGTTTGACCAAGACAAGCCCCTATTCCCTAACAAAACAACATTTTTCTTCTTCCTTGATGTGTGATTCTAGCTTTTAAGTTGAAGATCAATTGGAGAGAAAAAGTTCTCAAAGTTGCAAAGTTTTCAAAGTTGTCATCTTTCTTGCAAAATCATGGAAAGTCTTCTACAAACTTTATTTCTAACTTTCAAGAGTTGAACACCTAGGATCTAGGAGGGCAGACTGTTAGAACTGTAAAATTTTGAAATTTTTACAGTCTATTGCATTCAAGAGTTTCCAGCATTGAGTCCTCACCATAAGCATAAAATTCCCTATTTGTATTTGTCTTGCTTATTTTCTATCGTGTGACCCATTTGAATCCATCTAGTCCTTCATATTTCATTAAAAGACCCATATCGACAAGACATAGTAAAAGTCTCCCTGACCTATATTTTCACTAACATGTATTTGTTGCAGACAATCAACAGGACTTTTCTTTTGTTTCGGCGACTGAGAAGACTCATATTGGCAAGAGAGGAATTTCCGGGTAAAGTTATAGCAAAGTATTTTTTCTTGCCGACTGGCATATAGAAAAAATATATCGACATAAGCTAGGGTGTCATTGTAATGTCATGGAAAATACAATATTTCATACCGACTAATACATAAAGGGGTTGTTTTGGCCAGACTGATTGGTATCGGCATGAAGTCGTAATGAAATCATTTTGTCTTACCGACTGGCTTGCAAACAAATGTCTCGGTAAGACTTATGTGCATCGGGGAAGGTCTTAGCGAAGTGGCTATTGTTTGGCCGAACCAAGTTCAAGGGGATTAAAAAGCTATCAGAGAGAAGCTATGGAGTCTTGCTGATTCAAAAGTTACGCTGATAGAGATATGCATCGCCAATAGAACAAGTCTTTGGTATGAGTCTTTCTGAGTTCTCAGAGTCTTGCCAATGGAATTTATTTCATTGGTAGGATTATTTTCATCGGCGAAAGGGGTGATCTTGTCATAGCGATTGGAAAATACATTGAAGAGTACATATCGGTAAGACACAAAGATATCTATGAGACATCTCCCTGACTTGGAATTGTCACAGTGACATGAAAAACAGAAGTGATAGTCATCAAGTTGATTCCAAGTGTCGGTAACACCACAGACTGTCTTGGCGAAAGGTTAAGTAAACAATGCAAAAGGACTTCGCTCCAGATTTGAAAATCTCTCACTGATAGGAAATTTGATGTGACAGTGCTAGTTTCAAATGAGCCTTCATTCATGCTTCATTAATGGTGCGACGGGATATAATAGTGAAGGTTTAATCAATTCTTCAGTACCGAATTGATTGCAAAAGAATTGGCATGCTGAACAAAGAACAGAGACATTTTTCAGTCTGAGGAGCTCAAGCAGAATACTATAAGTAATTGCTTCTTGGTTTTTCACATTTTGATTTTGTAAGCTTGAGAATGGAGTCTTCAGGTTCTAGAAAGGGTAAGGGTAGAAAGTCTGGTGAGAGTAGTCTGTCAAAAGGAAAGAAACAAAAGGTTGATATAGAGCATGAGGGCACTGAAAGGAGGTTGAACCAAGACCTTATTGATCAACTACCTGGCTCGGGGCCTAAAGCTAGAAGGTCCACACAACTTAGGGTAGAAATTGATAAATTAGATGATAAATGCAAGTTCATAGGTGATTTCTGGACCACTGTAAGAGGGTATGAACTATTGAATTTTTATTATCATAGAAGAAACTGTTTTGAGCTAGTCTGTAATCCATGGAGGCTGAATGTAGGGAAATTGGTGTGCCCTAATGTGTTTGTAGATATAGAACTAGTAAAATTGCTTGTTGATCATTATGATCCAAAACGTAAAGCTATATGTGATCCTTCTGGAAAACCACAGATACATGTGTCAAAAGAAGCAATAGGTGAGGTTTTCAAATTGGAAGGGTTTTGCAATGAGGAAATCAGTTGTGAGGAGTTGCAGAAGGAATTTTCAAGAATGGATACAATTTACAAGGGTTGGAGGTTACCAATTCACAGGGTTAAACAGGGTAACAAGCCAGAACCTCTGGAAGATAGTGAGGGGCCTCCTTATCATGTAGATTTGTTTGAACCTTATATGAAGTACACATATTTCTCAATGTGTCAGGTGTTGGGGATGGATGCCCTGGAATTCATGTCAATGGTGCCAATGATTATCACAGCAGATATCCAATATCACAACTCCAGGCCATTTGACTATGCTTCATATATTTCTAAGGAGCTTGATTCAGGGTTGATGGCTATCAAGGGTGGATCATCTATTGTTCATCTCAGACACTATTCATTATTGATGCACTTGGTGCTATATTTTGGACAAGAGTTGGGAGTATGGCCTCCAGAAATGAGAGTTTCTCAAATTGGTAAGGAGGGTGAAGCATTGCATGTTCAGCTATGGACTGCTATTTGGGATAGCAGGTTTGCTAGTTCTAGTTTCATTCATTTTGAGGAGCATTTTGTAAAGACATTGTATAAATTGTATCAATATCCTTGTAATTATTCATTGACTGATGAGATCAAAAGGTTCCTTTGGCCGAAAGACTTCAATGGGCCAATTGATCATAACTGGGGAGACTGGTATTGTTTGGAGGGAGCCACAGTGTTTAGAGTATATGGATTTGAAGACACCCCTTTCATTTTGCCAAGGACAGTTCCAAACAGAGTTGCATATTTGGAAATTGTCAGATAGATGGATTACTGTAGTGTGATGCATTTCAGTTCTTTTGGGAAGCAATCCTTTATGCCTAGTACATTATGTTTTGGTGACTTCACTGTGTTGGCTAAGGAAGGATATAATTCAATCCTTGACATATTGCTCCATTATAATATGAAAAGAGGACCACCTAGGAAAAACTTTGACCCTGAGGGATATATAAATTCTGCCAAGATGAAGATAAACTTTGGAGGGTATCATCATGTACCCTATCCTTTTGATGATATGATTAGGAATCTGGATGAAGATGAAGCAGAAATGGTAGTTGAAAGATATAACCAAGGGCTATAGGATATTGAGCTATTGTCTTTTGGAGATGAGGAAACACCAAGAGCTAATGTGCCACAGGGTAAACCAGAAAAGGTATCCAGGATGAGGACTCAGCAGTATGTCTACCCAGTTAGAGAATAGAGTATTGAAAGTGGTGATGTTGATGCAAGGCACATGGAATACAAATCATTTGTTTCTGATGATGAGTTTATAAATTCCCCAGAATTCAGGGCATTTTTGTACAAGCAAAAGGGGAAGGAAATAAGAGATAATGTTGAAGATATTACTTCAGGAAATGAGGAACAATTACTGGCCCAATTGAGAAAATGTGTGGATGATGAAATGACAAATATGACTCCAGAAAAGGGGAGGAAAATGTTGGAGAGCGCTGGTATCATGATTTTTCCTGGCCTTGATTTGAACTCTGCATTGGTCTTTGATAGTTTCTTGAAGGATAGTCATGCTACACACAAGCTTGACAAGGAAAAGGTGACAAAAGTATATCCAAGCTCCAAGTATAATACTGATGAGGGATCATTGATGATATGGGCTTTATACCCACCCCACAAGAGGTTAGTGGTAATTGATACAGAGAAGGCATTTGGCCATGTCATGACTCTAAAAGTCAGAGAGGTTGATCCTGTAGCTACTGCAGAGATTATGGTAAATGTTGCAAAGTTGAATAAAGCACATATTTAGTTATTGATAAAAGAAAGAGAAATATATAAAGCAAATAATGAAAAATTGTTGAGAGAAAATGATAGACTCAAAGACTTGGTTGGTGTTTCAATGGGGTCAACCAAAATGATCACACAAGGAGAAAGCTCTCAGGAAAAAGATCACTAGGTAGGATCAAGTGCTTATGCTCAAGGAAAGTATGATGCAATTGTAGCAATTGTTAAGAGAAGGCAAGATCATTTGAGATCTTGGTTGAATAAATTGTGGGGAAAATACTCTCATACTCTTGCTGCATTGAAGGAGCACATAAGGATAGATGGACAAATTATGGAGAAGTTTCATGAGCTAGCCCAAAGGGATGATTCTAGCAATGCAACACTAGAAGCTGCAAATCATTTCATCAATCGTCATCAAAACTTTCATGCTGAATTGCAGGGGGATGAACAGGGGTTGTTAGAAGTTGCTAAGAAGGCTGTGATCACATTTTCTGATGACAATGGGGAATTGAAAAAATCCACTAGGTGGAAAAATGAATGTGAGTCAATGCTGAATGAAATCATGAAGATAGCTTCTGCAGAGGATACAACATTGGAGGAAGTGAGCGAGCAAAATGAGGAAATGGTCAAGATGGAAATCATGATCCAGAATGTTGTTGGAGATGTGGACACATATGAGCGCCGAGATTATTTGGACCACCTCGCTAAGACTCACTTGTGGCTAAATAGAGCCTAATTATTCTTATCTTTTGTTTTGTAATTTGTATTTCCTATTTCTGAAAGGATGCGTCCTTTCGTATTCTCAATGTATAAATGTTGTTTTGAAAAAAATATGCGGGTGATAGGTAGAATAGGATAGAGAATTGAGAAGAGACAGTAGAATACAATTTTTGGCAAGGATAAGACTGGTTGCATATGTAAAATCATGGAGATATCAATGAAAATCTAATACTATGGTGCAATTGTTTTTGGTATCGGTTGTTTATGATATTCATTGAAAAGTATTATTGAAGTTGTCTCCGTAAGGGTATTTTCTGGTTATTCGAATTGGTGTAACAAGTTTATACCTAGTTCGTCAATGCACATTTGCTACATCTGTATGGTCAATTAATTGTTTCTTTCCAGTAAAGATTAAATTCTCTAAATTGATCATAGTAATTAGGGAATGTCAATTGGATTATTAAGAAGAACTCAATAATCACAATCCTACATGTTTATACAAGCTATAAACCAAATAAAATGCTAAATAACTTGAATGTTTTCCAAAACAAATGTATTTGTTCTAGATTCCTCTTGACTCCGTGAACCCTATAAGGCACTGATCTTTTCGTTTTCATTCTTTAGTTTCACTCATATTTTTACATTTGTTAACTGAGCATATTTAGGTTTTAGTTTTCAACTTTTAGTATACAATTGATGCCAAATTTGATCCATTTTTTCCACTTCAATTTTCCATCGTGGATAAATTACTGCAAGAGAGAGGATTACAAATTAAGTCTACTTGGTCCATTTTAGGTACACCCGCCTAGGTCTAGCAGCACCGGAAGAGTAGAAGGTTTAATTGTTTCAAACCTTGTTATGTTACCCTAAAATGTTGTGAAAGCTTGGCAACCTTTTATGGTTCAAACCTACGTTTTTGAGAACTAACACAGACATTGAAGAACAAGACCCAGAAATCAATTTTCTAGAACCCTAGCAGGGACCCATTCACCACTAGGCAAATGAGTCCATAGTGAGGCCTGTTGATGTGCTTTTTATGCACTTTTCAACACAGGCAGTGCATAGGTGCACTACCTCTCTTGAAAGACAATCTTCCACAATCAAATTGTAGAACACTATCCCAAGGTCTCTTGGATGTTAGGTCATGACAGTGCTTAGATACCTCAGTAGTTTGATGTGATTTGTTGGAATCACAAGGCGGTCTTACACAAGAAATACAAAGTAAGGACACAAAGCATGAAGTTGGATCTTGAAATGGAGTTCTTAGGATGTAAAGCTATTATGCATTAGTTGTAGGTTCAAATAGCAGTCTTGGATTCCATTTTTTTGTTGGATTTGGCTTTACAATGTGCAATGAACCTTAGCATAGGTTAGTCATTAAAAAAAAAGAGAAAAGGCGAGGAAGAGGGAAAGTTCCTAAGTTTGCAACTAACTATGAATAGTGACAATGGAGTTTCTACAATGGACAATTCCTCAAAACAATATCCCACTTAACTAGGGATTTAACAGTATCGTGGAAATTGTGCTATCTTCTAAGGTCTACAGATATTTCACCCTTCATTCACCATGTACATGCATGAATCAAAGATAAATATTTTGGAGTAGCTTTGGATTCAAGTCCAGGCTAACTTTGCACAGCTATCTACCATCAGCAAACAGTAAAAAGTATGGACAAAAGAATCATCAACATAGCTGGAATTTTCATAATCACCCAACAGCATTCCTAAAATCTACCAAAAGAAAGAAAACAGCTAACTAGAACAGCAGTAAAATCTAAGTCAAACATCTAACATTGGAGATTGAATCAAGCAACATGAGAGAAACCAAGAAAATACACCAAGTCAATGCCTTTTACTTATAAATTTCTGCAGCATGTCTTTACAACAACTCAACTCTCCCTTTGCAAATGAGAGGAGAGCCCTATTTATTGTTTTCCAAAAGTCAAATGAATGGCCAAGATTCATTCTTATTGTGTGGCCAAGATTTATTACAAAATAGGGTTTCACCTACCCCCCAATATCCAGCAATTAAAAATTACATTTTGTCTTTTCCCTATTTCGTCATCTTGCTGATGGCACTGCAGCTCTTTTGTCATTTAGTGGATTGCCTTTTGCTGTAGCTACTCTTCAGGAAGTTGTTCATCTTTAGCAGGGATGTCCTCCTGTCCCTCGGAAGCTGTGTGTTCTATGAACTTGAGGATGACCGCTTGGAGCTTGTCTATTTCGATGATCTCACATCGTAGCACCTGGTAGCTCCATTCCTTTGCATTATCCTCCAGCCTTTTCCAATCCTCATCGTACTTTAAGCCTTGGTCTCTGAACAGCTCTGATTGATCGAAGGCACAGGCAGTAAAACTTAGGAATTCTGTTGTGATTTCTCCAGCCGTCCCGTCCTTCATCTTATCCTAGAAGTAGGGTTTTATCTTTTCTGGATCCATCTGCACAGTGGGCATATCATAGCCTGTCATCATCTTAAGGTATTGGGTGCATTCTTCCCGGATTTCTTTGATCCACTCAATGTTCGGATCCACCTTGCTCATGATTTGCTCCAACCTCTCCTTTCGGTTGTCAAAGTCTTGGTGCCACACATCCATCAGCCAGTGATCTTCTTTCTTAAATGCAAGCTTCTCCTCCCACGTGGCTTCAGGCATCCGAAGGATAGCTTCAATCCTTGGAAAGGTGGAGTCGTAAGTTGTGGGAAAATTGGTGCAGAGTTTCTTTGTGCTCTCCAGAGACTGCATTAGGTCCAAGAACTTGTTGGCTGTTCGCACAACCTGGCTAATTCCCATGTTTCTGACGTATGAGACTTTTCAGAACCAATCCTCTGTGGTCTTCTCCAAGTTCTTTCTTCTTTCCATCTTGTCAATCTATTCCTTGGAAAGCAGTTGAGGTGTGGCTGTGGATGTAGTAGGTAGGTCATCTACTGAAGACCATTGTTGTATGTAATCTGTTAAGGCTGCAACCTGTGCCTTGAGCTCATCCTTCGATATTTTATCTTGTTTTATCAGGTGCACCACTGTAGCCACTGACTCCTCAAGGTGCTCGACCTTCTGCTCTCTGGTTGCGGTTCCCAAGTCAATGGTGGAGATGTTATAGCTTACCCCAGCTTGGCCAATCGTGGGCATTGCAATTTGTGCCGCTCGAGACCCAGAAGCGTCCATTGTTACTCTGGATCAGACCTTAGGCTTCTTCTCCTTCTTCGTCATAATTTGGGCTCGAGCCAAGATAGCCTCTAACCTTTCCCTTGGGTCCTTCAGCACAGGGGTCTTTCTTTCGATCTGCTTCTCCAACTATTCGGGCACAGTAGATTTCCCCTTCGGTGAATCACGGCCACACTCGCCCTTCTTGGTCAATTCCAAGATTTATGCTTCCTTTCCTTTCAGGGATTCTCCTTTTTTCTTGGCGGCATCTTCCTCCTCATCGGAGTCGTGGATGAATACGAGGCGTTTGACAAGCAGCCCGATGGATGGTTGCTAGATGGGGCTTTCTTCTCTTGTTGTTTCTTCTTCTTTCTTCTCCTCAGTACCCTCAGCCTCGGGGTTTTTGACGATATGGGTCTCAGCCTCAGCTAGATCCTTTTGCTGTTGTTCCTCTAGTGGCTACCCTTCTTCATCATGTAGTGATCCTTCTGTTTCTGCCCCAATATCCTTTAGCTGTTGTGCCATTTCTTCCTCAAGGTCATCATCGAAGGTCTGAATGATCACCTTAGCATCAGAGTCATCCTCCTCATCCCCACTCTTGGAAGAGCCTGTCTCCTCCTCCTCATAAACCATCCTATTGATGGTTCAGTGCTCATACTCAGGGTGCTCATGATACTCATCAGCCTCCTCCTTAATAGACTTCGAGGCCTCCCGCTCTCGCTCCTCCAACTCCTTTGAGATTTGCATTGTGACCTCCATAGTTGGTGGCCCTGTCGGCGGTTGTGAAGGTTGAGCAGTTGCAAGGACTTGGGCAAGGGCTGCTTAGAGGGTTGGATCCATTAAGATCTGGGAGAGCTCAGGGGGAAGGTTTTACATGTGTCGTGAAAGAGCCTCAGGCATAGTGGCAACGGGAGTAGGCGATGTTATTGTTTCCAGAGGGAGCGATATGATTGGTGACATGGCAACAGAAGAAGGGGGAGTGGTGATGCCAGAAGAGGAGTCAATGACTATCACAAACTCGGTCGGAGGTGAAGGGGCAAGGTGGACAGAAATGTCCACTGCCGATAGGGATGCAGCAACCATAGCCAGGGAGGTGGGCGGAGCAATAGGAGGGGCAGGGAGAGCCAAGGGAGGCTATAATTGACCTACTCCTTTTGCTTCTTTCTCTTTGGTTGAAGGTTGTTTTGCAGCACTCACTACCAATTTGAGTCTTTTGGGAGGCGAGCCTCCCGCTTCTTTCTTTGCAGAGGCCTTGGGGTCTGGGGACTGCACGGTTTTCGTTTCTTTTCTTTTCCTGAGCCTGGTGATAGGAGGAGACTTGGAGGTCCCACTAATTGACGTGGTGGCAGCAACATCCTCCGTGGCACTTGGCTCGCTTTTGAGCCCCTCATAGGTCAGGACTACTCCTTGCCACCTTAAATGAGCCACCTACCCATCGATCCACTCCATGGTACGGGTCAAGATTGGCTGGGTTATGGTGTCCAGGTCATCGACCTCTTGTTCATCCCAGTCAGTTGATGGTATTGGTAGATTGGTGACTATAGGGTACCTCGGATGCATGATGGTTGACTCATCCTCCTTGACCTGGTCTGGTACCAGAAATGGTTGCACCTTTCTTAGGAACTGCACAGTCATGTGCATGTAGTGCCTCGCGCGCACTTCTTTGTCATCTTGGCAGTCGGCCCAGAAATCCTCAATGTGATGGAGATGGGCATATGCTGGTCCCAGCACCTTCCTGACATGACCATGCGGGTCCATCCATGGGCGAGCAGTGTGCAGGTAGAAATGGTAATCTTTCAGCTCTTTCTCAGAGTTACCAGCACACTGAGAGGTCTGTAGTCAGTACATGCCCTGGCCAAGGGTCATGGGGTAGGAGATCCCTGCTATATGTTTGCTGCTAAAGATTGCCTATAAGTGCTAGAGTTGTCAAGAAAGCTCTAGGAGGATGATTCGATCATTGGGATATCGAGGCAATCTGTTCGGCCTTTCAGTGAAGCCCTGGGTGTGGATGTATGTAAACTTTGGGTACTGGATATAGAGGAAGGCATATTGCTTCAAAAGTGCTTTGGCGTGGGAGACCCTCCTCTCGAAATCTCTAGCAATTAACCTGATGACATGGCCAATGAAGGCGTCATTAACCCTGCAGTAATCCCTCTTGAAATTCTGGTATTAGAGCTATGAATATTTATCAAAGGCCTTGAGCCCTCGCTTCTGCCCCTGATCGGGTGCCACAAACAACCCGTTGTACTGTCTTCGATCCGCCAAGGAATAGACAAGGTAGGAGGTCATATAGAATTTGGAGCTCTTTTTTACGTTGACAAATTGCTCATGGAAGTAGTTGCTTATGATTCCTCCCCAATAGAATGAAACCTTAGTTGTGATGTCCTCGTTTCCATGTAGGATCTGCTCAATGAAGTATGCCATCCACTCCTGAAAGTAGGCGGCCGTAGGAAGACCCATAACCCTACTCAACATGGTTACCAGGTCGTGGTAATCCTCATGGAAATCGCTACGGAAGAGCTCCTGAGGAACCTTCACAGCGCTGCCCCATCTTTCCTTAAGCCAATGTAGGTTTATTGATTTCTTACATCCTGTCGGATTATCATCCCACGCCGCCTGGCATTCTTCTAAGGTGGGGACCTCCATCAATTGGAATGTGGGAATGTGGAAGGTCTTGGTGATCCCCTCTGGTGACATGTCTGCGAGAATGTTTCTCTCATCAACAATTGTCCTTATGTCGGTTTGGTACGCTTCTCGGCAAGCCATGACCAATTCGAGCACCATGAGAGATGGAGGGAAACTGGCAGCCTTAGCTATTCCACTCTGCCTTATCAATCTAGCATTCTTTGTTGTCGGGTTGACCCTGACTCTCTGTTTGAATTCATTGATATCCACCTAGCCAATGTTTGTGTCTGTAATTTCCTTCTAGTCTGTAGTGACATTTGAGTGGAGTGGCTCACTCTAGAATTGGTACTTCATCTGATCTTTATCTTCCTTTCCTCAAGGGGTGCTTCCTAACTTCTTACCCTTGTCCTTTTCGGCGGATGCCCCTGAAGTTCCTGCACCTGATTCCATATATTCTGCAAGCAACGGCAAAGTTAGCACAATGGATCACAAAAGCATTCATGTTAGTCCATATCTTGAAAATAATATCTATTTCACATAATCAATCAAGCATATCGTGAACTTTCATCTCTAGATGTTATTTGATCTTTTGATTAAGGGCATTTAGGCAATTCGAGCCCGAAGGGCCGGACTTCCCTGGCAGAAATGTTGTTTGGAAGGGAAAACATGGCGAAAAGCCCCCAAAGACTTTCTTTGGTCACATTTCAATATTTCAAGAGGTTCACGATGAAGAGGGCCAAAAATTAGTATGTGGGTTCAAGTTAGATCTCAGATTTGGGCCTGTTTGGATCGATTTAAGGGAGCTCAGAAGTTTCAGGCCAGAAAGTTGTCGGGAGATAACAGTTTGGAGTGGTAGACAGCAGACAGAAATCCAAAGCCAGAACGCCGGGGTCCGGGGCCTGGAGGGCCAAAGGGCGGCTGGCGATTTTCATTTCATTTCTGAGAGCTCGGGCCGGCGACACCGGGATGGCGTCCGAGCTTTGCCATTTGGGATGGAAAACATTAGACGGAAGTCCAAGAAGGGAAGTCTGGCGACAAGGGCCCAATGCTATGAGTTTTTTTCTTTGAATCTAATAACAATCGGCAGGGCGGAGCTCGGAGGTTAGGACGCCGGGCGAGATCTTCTTTTAGCAATGGCGGTCGAGGACGGGAGTCCCGGGCCACGGAACCCGGCGAGCAGCAGGCTATTCGTAGTTTAGATGGCATCCCACGGCAGACGGTGGTTCAGGGCCCGGTGAGCGGACGGACGAGGCGAAATCTCCCCGAGGGTGGGAGAAAGAAGGAAATCTAGGAACGGACCTCCGAACACCGGGACCTGAGAGGTCCAGAGGACAGAGCTCCGTCAATGCGAAAAGCAAGCCAATAGCAGGGAAGCAGGCGGGATCCGGAGTAGGGATGACATCAATGAGTTCGCCGTGAGATCGACGGAAAAGGAAACAAGGACACCCGGCGTCTGGAGCCTGAAGACCAAAAGGATAGCACGAGTTTCAATCACCAGAAGATAAAAGCTAACGGGAAGGTGGAGCCCGCAGATCGGGACGCCGGACGAGTTTTGCCGTGGACGACCGCAAAACACCTGGGGAACCCCAGAGGCGGAACCCCGGGGTCGCGAGGCCGAGAGGCCCACCGGATGCTTGTTCAGATTTGAGGTTTTCGGCGAGAAGATGGTTGGGACCCGACAGCCAGGAGGCAAGCAGGAGTTTGCAGTTTCAAATGGCGATATTCGAGCGGAATTCCGAGACAGGAAGCCTGACGGGCCACACCCGGAGGGAAGAATCGCTGCCGGCAAGATTGTTCGAAGGTTTATAATCAGACGGTGAAGGCAGGTCTTGGGCCTGAGGCGGACGTTTTCCCTACGCGAAGAATAGTCGTGGCAGGGAGAAACTCCAGAATTGGCGAGGAAGGCTTTATAGAAGGTTTGCTCAAGTTCTACCACGTGGGTTATGTGCGCAACTTCATGTTCTATCATTTTATGCCCTCCTAATAATTGTTCATTCAATTAAATCCCTCGAAATCATGAAACAAAGCTCGGGATGGGAAAATGGATAGCCTACCTCAAACACACTATGTGGGGAGACGTGGGATCCACCTACGGTCAGCGAGATGACGCTGAGGGAGACAATCGTGACAATACCGAAGATGGTGGGCTCCAGATAGCAGTTTGTCCAATTCGCTGCAATCCTATGAGATGAAAATGACCGGTCGGAGTGGGTATTTTATACCCCTAACCACCATGAATGCACGCATTTAATGCAGGTATGGTTGGCAAAAAGTTGGTGGATTCGAAAAGGTCGGTGACGATGGCGGGAAAGCCAGGACCCGACGGCTGGGGAGGCACAAGACGATGGCCGCTTCAAGTTTTCATTCGGTCGAACAGCGGTGGCAGGAAGCGGTTCGGGGCTCGGAGGGTGGGTCGCTGCTAGGGAGTTCGTCGTCGCGGACGGCGGAACATAGACGGAACCCTGGAAGTGGACCTCCGGGGTTCGGGATCTGGAGGGAAGAACGTTGTCAGAAATTGCAACAAGTTTTTAGCAAATGGAAAACGAAGGTTCGGACCCCGAGGTTTGGGAGGACGCAGAGCGGACGCCGTCGGGAATGGCGGGTTCAGCAGGGAAACCCGACCGGGGAATCTCGAACGCTCGGGCCCGACAGGGCCCGGGGCTGTTGGCAGGGTCAAATTGCCAAAGGGACTCCGCGAGGCGCCGAAACACAACAAAATTAAAAGGGGAAGGCATGGTCAATTTATGGTGAAACTTTGAAGCAACATTGACCATCCGAGACATCAAAAAGGGGGCACGCAAAATGAGGCAGTGACAAAAATGACCCGACAAGGTGAAAGAAAAGAGGGTTCCCGTTCTGAACGGGGCGTGTGTGCTAAGGGCACAACAAGGCCCAAAAAAGCAATTTTTGCAATAGGTACATAGTATTTCACCCTCTTAAAACCTACCTTTTTATTACTATATTGGTTAGGTTTAATTTTTTATTCTTATTTATGCATTATATCCCTCATAATTGAAAGAAACATTAGTAGAAAACTTATGGCTCATCATCTTGTTGATTCATTTTGGTGAACCCATTTTTCTATAATTTATTTTTATTCCAACACTTTATATTTTAATGGTGTAATTTTGGGGTCATAACAACCTTCGATTGGAAACCTTCAAAATAGAGAAGTATAAAATGAATAGCAAGTTGCACACATTTTAAATGTATGGTGATTACAATCTTCATAAAAAAGAGGAGGGTAAGAAGTTTTTTCCTATTAAAAAATAGTGATTAAAGTTTTTTCTATGTAAAATATTATAACTATGTAGTTGGATTGGAAAAATTCCAAGTAAATGAACATGATCATGTCATTGTGAAACATTAAACTAGAAGAAGGAACATTAGTGACACATGCACCCCATCCAATTGGTTGCATACAATGGATACAAGGAATTGGAGGAGAGGAGAAAAAGATCTATAAACATGATAATGGAAGCAACATAGTAAAATATATCACCATAGAGTATGAAATTTCCATGAAATCATGTGTGATAGTATAAAATCAATGTCTTCCAAAATTTTCCCCTAATATAGACAAATGATAAGATAAAGCTATCCATAAATACTATTCAAGGTTCATCATGCACAAATAGGATATGAGATATTTTTAAGCATAAAAATGATCATACCATACAATTATAGGATTAAGCAAGATAAGGACAATAATATGGGGTCATAAGATATAAACAAGATAATGATCATAGTGTGGACACATAAGAATGATAAGGATCATAAAAATGGAAGTGTGATATCTATAAAATAGGAAGTGTTAGGATCATGATAAAGGTAAGCTTACTATGATGCCTTGAGCTGACAAGCTCAAAACAAAACCTAATGAAACAACTTTATTTGAAACAACAACAATAACACTGATAATGCAACAATGACATGTCGCACTTGCACTTGCACAGCAATGTGCACACAAGTGTCATAGCAACACAATGACGAGACACTTGAGACAACTTAACCATCACATAGGAAAGGTGTTAATAGTAAAATACTAACCAATCATGGGATAAATCCACCATGATGAACATACGAGAGAGATAGAGAGGATAACACCTACATGATGATCGTTTACTAGAACACAATCATGTTCTCTCACAATACCACTCTAGGACAAGATGAGGGAATCATCGACCTCCAATCCATGCCTAAACATACTAAACAATTATAAACACAAAGGTAAACCTTCACAAGAGGTTTCCCAACCAAGAGTCACAAGCACACCACAATCTAGAATGATGACGAGTCACTTCCAATCAACCACACGATTCCCAAGATGTCCTATCACAATGCAACATCACATATGGGAAGAAACTAATAAAAAAAAACCCATAACCTATGAATATTTTTTAGAACACTCACAACATGAACCACAAAGGCTTATAACCTTCACAAGACTAGAAGAACAATCTCCCCAACCTTAGGTTAGACAATTGGGTCACTTCATAAGGTTGCATGTAAAACGATGGAAAAGATGGCATAAGTCCTAAATAATGACACTTGAGAACTAATTCAAAGGACTAATATGACACTAGGACTATGGCGAATAATTATTTTTACATGGTTTTCCCATCTGAGGTCCCGAAAAGAGAGGAACTAACAAGACCAAAGGAAGAGCAAACTTGACTAGGTTTTTTGAAGACCTAGCCAATGAAAACGATTGCCACATGCAAACAAAAAGGTACAAAAATGATCTAAAAAGGGGATTAAGCTTATAAAACCCTTAATCAAACTTTTTAAATATTTTTTACATTCTAAAATTTCTATGGGGACCAAGCCACCCCAACACACTTAACCGAAATTTTGAGTTTTCTAGCATACAAAACTAGGATGCCCCAAATTCTACTAGGTTATTCCAAAATATATTAGGCCACCCCAAATGCTACCAGGGCACCCCAAAAGTGTTTGGAAATTTTATGTAAATTGAGTTTAACTTAGCTTATAACAGGGTTGCCTAGGTGTTGTTCCAAACCACCCAACTATTAAATTTGACACTTGGGTTCAATTAAACACAAAATAAAGTATTCCTATGTTATATTAAGTAATTTAACATCATGATAAGGATATGCACAAAGATATTGTGCTCAACACCAACATAGAGGCACATAAATAGCCGAAATACTCTTTTCTCTTACGAATTTACATCCACCTCCAAGGAGAGGTCCTTAAACATCATTATTACAATTATATGAATAAACAACATCTAAATACATGAATTTTACTTGAAGGAAAATGATTCTCTGTCGTTACTCAATCCATGAACCTTGGGTCCCCAATGATGGTTACCACACCATTTGACCTCGTGGAATCAAATGATCCACTCCAACCATGCTAGGAGAGAGTTGCATGGGCCACAAGCACAACACTCATGTCAAACACATGGGGAGAAGGATTGTACACACACCATGCATGATTAAAACAACCCATAAACCTATTTGGTACCTTATTCCTAGGCTCTTCACACTCACGAACTAGTGTGGCACAAAAATCAATGCAAAACTATAATTTTCTCAAAGTCAATGAAACTTTCCCACAATGCATAATAACACATTTCACGAGGTTCCATCTTTTCAAAACATCCAAATTTATTCATTTTTATGCAAAACTTTCAAATTATCCAAATATTTTAACAAAGCAAAAGCCAAGTTTTCCCAATTCCACCATTGAAATTTATCAAAATTTCAAAGTTTTAAAATCAAAATTGTAAGAATACACTTTGGTTGAAAATATGCCCAACAACCCTCTTAAGCTATAAAATTGACATTTTCATCATTTCTTGAAAAATTGGGCATAGTAATGCTGAAATTTTGAAAGAATTCAAAATTTAAATAAAAATCTACACTACACCAATAAAATTGTAAAATAAAAGGAGATGGGAAGATTCTACACTCCCCTAATTATTCTCCTATGTAAACAAATTTGAAGAGTAATGCTCAACAAATTCAAAACAAAGAAAATACCTCAATGCCCTTCAAAATTTGAAATGTGAAATTTGTCAAGCATGCCAAATGAGGAGCCACATAATAAGCAAGCATGATCCCTTCCTGATTCCTATCCCAATGGATCCGACCTCATCAAATTCCGATAAGAATTGCACTCCTAATCAACAATTTTCCAAATTGCTCAAACAAAGTTTTTGTTTGCTAATTTCTCTTCACAAAATAACATACAAATGAAAAAGAAATATTTTTACCTTATTTACCCATTTGAATTTACAATTAAAATAATATAAAAATCCATTTTCATTTTCCCTAATTCCCAGTCTCCTCAAAATTCATTTAAAACAAATCACTTCCAAATGACATCTATCATTTCAATCTTTACAATTTAAATTCATAAAAGAATATTTTCATTTAAATTTACAAAATCCATAATTTAATCAAGATACTTAAAACAAATGTAAGTCACAATTCCCAACCCACTGAATTTCATAATTAAATTAAACAATAGATTAATTTAATTTCTTCTTTCATTTTATTTTCCCCTTTCTTGAAGCACAAAGAATATTTTAATAATAAATAAAATCCTTTAAATTCTTAACATTTCATTTACGAAAAAAATGTGGAATTTAAACCATCAATTAAATCAGAAATTTACAAGTTGTTCACGACACAAACGGATTTTAGAATAATTTCTAAATCAAATTTGGGTTCACATAAGGTCAAATATGACACATGGCATAGTCGATTCGAGTATGAATAAGGAATAGATAGGGAGGGGTCCAATGTGACATCTCCAAATTAACCATCGTTGGGGAATAACTCAAACTTGTGTAGTTAGGTGGAGAAATAACCCTATACCTGTAATCATTCAACGCATGTCAAGGGTACCTATATAATGTATATATAGTCGAAGCAAAAACATAATCATCCCGATGAGGTTCAATAGCATAAACATGAATAACATCAAATATAATTTATTAAATAAATCATTTCTTTTGAACATCAATAATCAAGATCCCATTTAATCACGACATAATAATGTATTTCACTGAATTGAAACAAGATACAATATCCAAGCGTATAAACGTACAAAATTCCAATAATTTACATGTTGAGGAATCTCATCTTGAACATGTGGTGGTTCATACACACTGTTCAAAGCCATAAAATAATCACCACATCAAACACAAGGAAACGATGAAGTGAAACACTAATCTCACATTAACAAGAAGCAAACAAGAGGGGCACTACACTTAATAAATGTAATGATCATGGCATATGGATAACATTATAACCATGGATTGTGAGGAACATAGATACATCATAAAATAATCTAATAAATGAACATACAAAGTAGCAAGGAAATATTGAAAACATAGAGTGAAAAACATGGAACGTAGAAGTCAAACAAGGTGTATAAGAAAAGGGTAGAAGATAAAACATGGGAAAGCACAAGAAAATAGAATAGCGACCAAACATGTAACATTAATGACATATAATCCTACAACATAAGAGATCAATAAAGTATGTAAAAATCACAAAAGAGATATGCCTCAGTAGGGAATTGAAAGAAAAGTATAAGACATTACAATATAGAAGGTGAAATAAGAAATAGACTTAAAGTTGTCATTAAGGTCAAAACATAATTTAGTTAAGAAAAAAATCAGATTTAAGAAAAAATTGTATCTAGAACCCTATATATTGAAGATTAATCATATAAGAACTCTAGAATTTAGATGTGGAAAATAATAAAATAAATTTAAAATAATATTAGGTGAGAAAGGCTTCGAGAACCAAGTTTATTTTAGAAACATCAACACAATCTTTAAGGATCTTTGGGAAAATGACACATGAAAAAAATCAAGCAACTTTGTATAAATCTAGACCTAGAGGTGAACATCAAGGAGTGATGTTGTAGAGGAAAATGGGTCCAATAAAAAATAATAATTTTTGTAAGTCAAATTTTCATCCCTTTCAAATAATAAGGGGTCAAGGTCACTCTAAAAATACCACATGACACATTGTGGTATATTTACCTCCCATATTTTAGAAGCGTGTTTTAGTTTTAATACATAGAAATTGAAGGCACGGGGAAATGGTAATGCAAAATAACACCAAGTAAAAGCACATGCATATTCATTTCCTATGAAGTAAGGATAATTTTTTATAATCAAATAAAAAACAAAAAAATAGATAATGCAAGGCTTAGGAGAATGTACCCGCACATCACTTCTCACATGTTATAATGATATCTTTTTCTTAGATACATAGTGTTTGGCATCCCTCCCAAATTTTACATTTCATACTTGCAAATATTTCTCCAAGTATTTACTTTGTTCCATCATGGATTATCAATCTAAGTATACATAAATGGGCCACATTGGTCAATTCGTTCAAGGCTATGATTTAATCTCTATATATATTGTGCTCATATGTTGAAATATTATAGGTTTGGGTAATTTCTACTTAGTTATTGTGTTGTGGAAAAGAAGTGGAGTTTTCTTATATATTTACAAGTTTTACAAATTAGAATCTAGCCCCTACTTCTTCTTTTCTAACATCCTTTATTGATCACAAATTTTTGGAATCTATGTACCTATTTTCAAATTTTACAAAATGCACTCCATCCTTTGCTTATCCATGTTCCTACCTTCTTCCTCCTCTATCACTTGTAGAATTTTAGATCTTGCATGCATATTTGTCACATTTGTTAAAGGCACTCCAACCTATGCTTGTTTCTTTCATGTCTCCTTTTCTTGTGGATCTTTAAATTTTCTATACTGGATCAATATTTTTCCTAAGACATTAATGGATGAACATTTTTTATGATACAAATGTGACATCAATATGCCACATTGCACGCTTGTGCACTTGAGATATTATGTCATGGCATAATAATTCTCTAAGCACACAAAACCAATGCTCCAAGCATCCCACCACCAATATAATACTTACACAAACACAAGACAAGTTCTAGTGGAGTTGTAGAGTGCAACTTTGTAACTATTGCAAGGCACTTATCAACCTCCATTTTTCCCCCTTGTAGAAATTTAGACTTCACATGTAACTTTGTAACCCTTGAAATTTTCCTACTAAAATTTGATCTTTGCATTGTATATATCCTTTGGAACATCAAAATTCCAATACAAATTATACTTGGACCTCTGATTCTCGCAATCTTTTCTCTTTGTGAAATTTTGAAATTTGTGTGCAACTTTGTATCACTTGTGAAATTGCTTGTCATTCTCTAGTTCTTGCAACCTTTTCTCTTTTCATAACTTTAGATTTCATGTGCAACTTTGCATCCCTAAAAATTTACTTGTCATCCTCTAGTTCTTACAATCTTTGATCTTTGTAGAACTTTAGAGTTAAATGTGTGTAGACACTTAAAACTATCCTGATAATATCACATACTTGATTCCACTTACTAACACCATTTCTAGTCTATTTCACCTAATTCGTCCATTTAATTAAATAATTTCAATTATTTGGTTAAATTCACCTTTTCTCCTATTAATTAAATAAATCAATTTTATTTAGTTAATTCATTATTCTTCATTCTAATTTCATTCTCATTTGATTAAATAATGTAAATTATTTAATTAATTGTCATCCTTCACACTTTGATTAAATAATTCATGATTATGTAATTAAAGCCTTTTCCTCATTTACTTGCACAATTAAATGATTTTAATTCAATGTTTAATTATCTAATTTCTTTCCAAATCCTCCAACTTTTCCCACTTCCACAATGAATATTCCCATGAAATATTCCATTTTCAAACTCAAATATTTCCCCCCAAATGGAAATATCTCCAACATCTCTCCAACATAATTCCTAAAAAATTGTGGAATTGGTTTAGTCTCTCATGGATTTAAGACCCTTGATTTGATCTTTGATCCATACCTCATGGATTATCAATCATTGGATTCATCCTTGATCCATGTTCATTCCTCTCATTCGATTTCATCCATTGATTAGCCTTTTTTATCTTCACCATTGATCCTAATTTCAAAAATCTACAAATAGTAAGGATTTTTTCATAATAATCACCCACAAGATTTGAGTAAACTTACTCTCTTGATTTGAATCTCCAATTTGATCAATTTGAGAGCACTTGTGAGTCATTTGAGTTCATCTATTCATCAATTGCTTTGCATCAACAATGGATTTTCTTTAGGTTGAAGAACTCCACATCCAACTTGGACATAATCCCATAATGGGATTAAGGCTTGCATTTCTCAGTTAGAATTCAATTTGATTTGGTTTGTTATCTCATACTTTTGAATTCTAGTTTGGTTTTGTGAACAATTTCATTGGATTGTATGATTAATTGATTTGGTAGATTAATTGATTAATTGTTTAGCTATTTTGGTTTAATTAATGTCATTTGGTTAATCAATTTTATACATTCACAAAATGGCATGCTTGGTGGACCCCACATCCCTAGTAGCTAATCAATTTTCTTCAAGTTTTGTTAGATTTTGTAGGTGTAGGGAAGAGTTGTGCTTTTTTTTTGACAGAGGTGTGCCTTTGTTAAAGGTTTGCATCTTTGTTTAAAGGTTTGTGCCTTCATTTCTAACAATGTCATGCCTTTGTATATTTTTTTGTGCTTTCATCTTGAAGAACAGGTCACACCTTTGTCCAAAAATTCATGCCTCTATCTGATGCAATCATGTGCCTTTGTCTATTTTAATTCTTCAATTTGATTGCATATTTGGTTGATGACTAACTCTAACTATTCTCTATTTTCTTATTTAATTTGATAGAGATGGACATTTACAAACCTAAAATCCATCGAACGTCTTCTTAAGAAGGTGCAATGGAATAGCATCGTTCCATGAAATTATTCACCATGTACTTGTTGTGTGGTCTCACAATACACCCCAAGAATATAAGGCTTGGGGACCTAATTTAAAAATTAATGCTTATGGCAGCACTGGTTGACTAATGATCACTGAGAGGTAATGTAAAAGTAAAAATATTTAAATTAATTCAGAGTTTAAAGGTATCGAGTGCTAAGTATAACAAGTTTCAAAAATTGAGTAATTGGAGTTTGTAAGGCAAAGTTTTGAAAGTTGTTGCAGCCGAGGGTTAAAAACTCGAGGGTATGGAAGTTTCAGAATAAGTCAGAAATCAGGTCAGGTTTTGTTCTGATAAAATGAGGAGTATGTCGGGAGTCGAGTACCCATGTGCCCAGGTAAATAACATGTCAAGGTTGAAGTGTTTGAAGTTTATTGTTTTCTTTTTCACAAACACTTAAAATGTCTAGTAACTCGCCTAAAGTGATAATTACGTGAGAATGTTTTAAAGCGTGTTATTTATGAATTAATTTAAAATAATTTTAATAATATTGATGGTTTTATGATAATGAGAGTTTTATTAATGTTTAAAAGGGATTGGTATATGAAATTTTATGTGTAGGAGAAATAGGTTGTTGGACAATGTTTCGGTATGGACAGTCAGGAAAATTTGGATTGTGAGCATATCCAATGATGTTACTAGGTTTGGTGGCACACTCTGAAAGCTCATGTGAGGAAAAATCTTATGGAGAAGAAATGTCGACAATCAGGGAATGGGGGACGCGAGTATTAAGCATTCAACGAAGGGGGTGCTTAGCTCTAAGGTGATATAATTTCAAGTGTTTTTTCCTAAAGCCTGAACCTGAATGTAGGAACATAGGTTCCTGTGGATTGGGATATCCAATTCCACTTGATTGTTCTGAATATCCAACAGAGGAAGTTCCTACATTTTGTTTGACAAGTATGCTCAATCCAGTTTGATTTCTGGTCGATTTTCAAAGACATAAGTCCAAAATTTTTAAGTGTTGAAGAAGGTCAAAGTCTGTTGACTTATTTAGAATTTTTTCCTATCAACTGTCATGTGCCACATGCTTTGCTAGGATTCATCCCTTATATTTTCCTCTCATGTGTCGATTGAATTTCTTGAGCGTCTTATTTTTAGAAAAGGCCAAGAGTTGTATTATTTTAGCTAAGTTCATAATTTGTTGATTCCAAAGAATTAAAAAATTTCCAAGTTTTATTATTTTTTCTTGTTTTAAGTTCCATTCTAAACTAAAAAATTGTATGTTTCATTAGAAGTTAACTAATATTAGAGCCAATTCAAATCTATTTCCTAATATGAAATCTTACATAGTTGATTGTTTGTTCCTATCAGAAAATACTATGTTGCGCCATTTAAGGGTGCATACTAACACTATTTAGTGGAAAATGGTCCCTCTTTCTTTAAAATATTGCATCATTCTATGCCTATTTGTGAAGCAATCTGGTGAAGTATAGAATGGTTTGCTTTGATTTAGTTATTTCTTGAGGCATGCATGAATAATACCTGGGAGAAATTTTACATTTCAGTAATTTTTTATGCTTTATTTTAGAGTAGATGCTTTATATTTCTAGAAAATGTTCAAAAATTGATAAATACATGAAGCTTTATTATAAATCTTTTGATTCCATGAATTTTTTGAGTGCTTAATGCTAAATCTACTTGAACGTATGTAAGTAATTTGAGTTTCATGAAATATTATTGCATTTTTTTTTTATTTCATGAAGTTATTGTGACATTTGAATGACTGAACTTAGATTATGTTTCTATCCTTCATATACTGGCTAATTCCTAACAACAGTTCACCCCTCATGTTTAATAGCAAAATCACAACGAACCCTGAGTGAACCTAGTGAGTTAAGAGTTGACATTCCAAAGCCTTGGAATAGAACTGAGTTTTCCTTAGATTTAGGTTTTCTCGGTGGAATATTTTAAGAAAGGTAGGTTCCCATGGTACTCTGTGAGAATTTATTTGCTTGTTGGTGTGTGTGTGTAACATTCGTGTCAATAGTACTAATCATATTTGAGGTGACAAACACCTTGTAAGGAACTTTTCCTTTCAAGGTAAGAGGTGTATCATGTACGCATGCATACTCTAGTTACTCACTCTATGGGTAGAATTTTATTGTGTGGACATGACTTAAGAAGATAAACCCACTTGAATAAATAGGATTGTGCTTGCTTTGTGTTCTATCAATCTTTTCTAGTGAGCTTTATGGAATAAAGTTTATAAAATATTCCCCATTACTCATTGAGTCAATGAATACATTGCTTGATTATCAAAACAAACATTCAACATTGTTATGAAAAAAATTCAAACCCTTTGAACACTTTTTATTGACTTTAAGGACATTATACTACTGCATGCATCTAAGCATATTTGATTTTATCAAAACAATATCATGTTGTGCTTCCTAGTATTTTTGTCTATATCTTTGTGCATTATGTCAAAGTAAACCTAGGAAACTATGATTTAGCATTTTTGGTTTTCAGAAATTTGAGCTTTTGGGGAAAATAACTTGCTTTATTGTAGACATCTTAGTATTGGACAACTGATAATCAAGATCTTTTATGTGGTAAAATTAATTCATGCTTAAATCAGATTTTTAAAAATTGAACCTCAAAGCAATATTCAAATCCACTTGTTTACTTGACTCAAAAACACTTGGCTACTCGATTCAAACAAAGAAAAGAAGGAAATTCATGCTCAAGATTGTTTTTATCAAAACAATTTTTGAGTTACCATTAGGTCAAAACCTTATTCTTCATCAAACATTAGAACATTATACAGGGTACTTTATCAAAATCATTGGGAAATTATCAAACATAATCTTAGATTGTCATTTGGGACAAAGAGATCAAATTCATCAAACATCACAACATCTCACATCAAATCAAACAAACTTAAACATTGGGACATAAATCACTTAGGATTGAAATCTTTATCACATCAACTAATTTAGTCTCACACATGAAAATGATCTTTTTTCAAGGTGTTTAGGTTGAGTTAACAAGCATCATTGTGGACAAACTAACTTTGGAGTCATGAGTCTACTCTCAAAGTAGTGAATTCATAATCATCAAATCACATCAAAACATCAAATCAAACAATCAATTACTAAGTGTAGTTCAAAATCAAAGGTTTCATATCATCTATATAAACCATTATCATCATTGATCTAAACCCAACCTAAAACATCATTTTGAAAACAAAGGAGAATAACAAAAACACTTCAAAATCATTTATCTCCTAGGATTAGTAAAACCTTGCATGGTCACAACTAGGGCTCAATACAAAATGACTATAGAGTTTAATCCTAGGGATTCAAGGTATCCTAATGTTAGTGATCAACCATATGGAATGCCTCAAACAAGTGAGCTTCCTTCTACCACAATAAATCTTCCAATTACAACTATGATAAATCTTCCAAATGCAACACCTCCAATTGCAAACAAATCTCAATTGGAGAAAATTTACATTATGGAAGAACAAAAACCATGTGAGCTTACTCAAGAGGATATAATAGAAATGCAACAAAATCAAGATTTCCCTCATGCAGTGGAAGTGTTGATAAATTAAGATCCTACACAATACATGCTTAAACTTGCACAAATGGGTGACAAAATTCCATAGAATTTTAATGTCAACACATTGAAGTAACAACCTCTTGAACAAATGATGCAATCACAAGATCAAGCTTTTTCCCAACATGCTTCAAGGAATCGACCACAAGGGAGTGAGTCCTTTATGCATAGTGTGACTTAACAATTGCCAAAATCATCTTCTACTATGCATCAACCCTTGATTCAAGGACAAAATCAACCACCAAACCTAAATCATCAACCATGATATTGTTCAAAATCTAAACATGGGTCCAAATCAAAACGAAGGTTCAAATCTAAACATGGTTCAAAATCAAAACCAATTTTCAAATCTAAGCATGGTTCCAAATAGAAACATTGGTCAAAATCAACATATGGGTTCAAATACAAACATGGTTTTAAACACAAATCTTGGTCAAAATCAAAATATGATTCCAAATACAAACATCGGTGTAAATCAAAACATGATTCCAAATAAAAACATTTGTTAAAATCAAAACATGATTTCAAACACAAACATTGGTCCAAATCAAAACATGGTTCCAAATACAAACATTGGTCCAAATCAAAACTTGGTTCCAAATACTAACATTGGTCCAAATCAAACCATGGTTCCAAACACACACATGATTTCAAACACAAAAATTGGTCCAATTCAAAACCAAAGTTCAAATTTAAACATGGGGCCAAATCAAAACATGGGTTCAAATACAAACATTGGTTCAAATTTAAATATGGGTTCAAATCAAAACATGGGTTCAAATACAAACATTGGTCCAAATCAAAACATAGGTTTAAATACAAACCTTGTTCCAAATCAAAACCTTGTTCTAAATCAAAATATTGGTTTAAATCAAAATGGTATTCCTAATCAACACATGAGTCAACAATGAGTTTTTTATCATGATCAATTACAAGCTCAATAGCAAGCACAAGCCCAACAAATGTATGCTCAACAATAATTACTTTCTCAACAACAAAACTTGCAATATGGTCCTCAAGGTCAACAATATCTTAATCCTCAAGGTCAACAATGCATTCAGTCTCAACGAAATTGCACACCACAATATCAATATGGTGGAACATATAACACACCATACAACACACTTTATTGTTAAGATCATACGTATGTTCCACCACTGGTCAACATAAACATGGAAAATTCATCACAAATACAAACTTTGACCCAAAAGATGCAATATATTCAAGTGGGAAAGGTAAAGAAATCATATGCAATCCAATAATTATGCCCCTATCCATTCACTAGAAGCATTATGACGATACCTTTTCCTCCAAACTTTGAGATTCCAATGTTTGACAAATATAAGGGAAGAGGAAATCTTGAGAAGCATATACGATATTTTTTTGTTGCTTGTATGGAAGCATCTTACAATGATTCATATATTATGAGACTATTTCCATGAAGCTTAGGGAGATTAGAAATGGAATGGTTTTCACATCTACTTCCTGGAATTAAGAAATTTCAAGAGATCATTTATCAATTTGTCACACATTTCTCATATAACATTGATATTGATGTAACATTGGAGGATCGTTATACACTAAAAAAAAATAGAGGAGAACCTTTTGCTACCTTTTTGCAACATTGGAGACACAAAGCTAGCAAGTGCAAATGGCCTTTACCGAAAAACAACAAGTCAAAATACTTGTTGGGAATCCAGGTATTGATTTGTCCTTTCAATTACGTATGTAACATGTCTTTACATTTGAAGAATTAATCTCCAAAGGGATTACAATCGAAAGAGCTCTAATTGCAAAAGAATCCATCCAAATATCCAATGATAGACCATCATTTAGTAATAGCGAAAACCCCTAATTTTGGGCTAAAAACAAGAACATTACTAATGATCATGTTGTGGATGCAAAGGTGATCATCAATGCTCCTCCTCCTACATTCTAACAAGCAAATCAACAAAATGAGCTGAAATGAAGAAAAAGTAGGTGGGTTACCAAAATGGGATTAATGAACCACTTAGGGACCTACTTCTCCTCGATTAATTAGGAAACGAGATCCACACAATGAAATGACTATCAACCCTTAGGTGAATCAAGTCAAAGTGTGAATCTATAGATTTCCTTTTTTTGCAAGGACGAGGGTGCTAGTCAAACAACACTTTGGGGAGAAAAACTAAAAAGTAGTAAACTAACTCCAAAATGTGATATACAACATGGAATAGCTAGATGAAACTCAAAATAAGTAGAACCAAAAATCATATCACAGATTAGAGAAGGGCAGAATGATGTTTACCAGTCACCAAAAGTCAATTGTTGAAGTTGATCTAGAACTCATTCACCCAATGGCGAATGGATCTTGAGTTAGGGTTTGTCTGCAACTTTCAAGAGCCTCTGCTATAGATATGAATCCTTCAATTTGCCTAGGTTTTAGGTTTAGAAAGCCGAAAATAAATTTTGCAAGTGATTTTCAATGAGATGACAACTTTTATGACAAATTTTGCAACTTTGACAACTTCAATTTTTCTCTTCAAGAGATTTTCAAGATTTCTTCCACCTAAATCTGCAATCACAAATCAAGAGGAAAAAATGTTTTATTTTTGGTGAATGGGGGTTTTCCTTGGTCAAACCCCGTTTTGGTAATCAAGCCTTGAAATGAAACAAAATAGAATGAAAGGAATGATGAATGAACAACTCAATGTCACAACTCACCAAAACCTTGAATAAACCTTGGAATATAAATCTGTAACTTGAATGAAATGGCTTCAATGGATGTGGATCTTGAACCTTGGAGCTTGACTTGAAATAATGCTTTGAATACTTGAATGGATCATGAAACCTACATCATCATATTAGATCCCAAAATATGCATGATGCAAGAATATTTTCACATGATAATTGGATCTTGATTGTTGCAATAAATCTTCAATAAATTTTCTCTTGAATGCCTTGAATTTCTCTTGACATTGCTAGGATGCTCTCTTGAAAATTCTTAGATTGCTTAGATGAAACTTAGTGAAATAACCTTATATTGACAGATATGTATCCTTAATTTCTTGGAATTCAAATATCAAAAGCCGACATCTAAATAAGGATTTTAAAACATTAAAATAATTCCAAAAAAATAATTTAAATTTAGGTCCTAGGTCTAAGGGAGGAACTGTTGATTGGTGAAATGGCACAGCAACATGCAAACAAAATATTGCTACTTTGTTTCTCCTAAAAGAGAAAGAAAACACATGGATGTCTTAGCTCCCAAGGTCTTTGTAGTTGGTTCTCAACTGTGTTGATGTTGCTCAATGGTCAATGTAACAGTAATATTCAAGGGGCCTGCTGGTGTTGAGCTTCTGGATTATTCTGAGATCAAACATAAACTTAAACCTACTCTAACCAGGGTTTTTAAAGAAACATAAAAAGATGGATCAGATCTTTGGAACATAAAGGAATGTTAATTTCATCCAACTTAACTAGACTTGTTACCTTTCAAGGAATTCCTAACTAAAACTGTAGAACAAAATTGACTTGTGATTAACACACAGTTTCATTCATTCATAGTGTTGATTTCAATAACAGATTGCAAGTTATCATTTAAAAAAAACATAGAATCAAACTTCTTTCCTTGAAAACTTTTCAAATCAAATGATTTAGTCAAGAAAAACACCATTCTGGAACACAACATGAAGTAGATTTTTATCTGGTTGCTTCTACTGCTAGTAAAACAGATGAGCAACATTTACAAATCTGGCACAATCACCAGTGCACAGAAAATCCATGACTCCAAATTGTTTCCATCTATACTAATAAAACTTGAAAAATAAATTACAGGCTTCTGTTGAATCTAACTCTTAACTAAGAAGACAAAATAAGCTATCATTGCAAGAATCAAGACACAACTATGTCTCCTCTATTTTGGCTAGCTAATTTTTCTAACTTTTTACTTCTAACCCTTCTCAAAGAGGCAAGAATTCCATATATACAGAATGTACCAAAAAGAATGTGTTGTCCCCTATCTTAGGGTTTACCAAAATATCTACTTTCAGGAGGGTCGACTCTCAGATCTTTCTGAAGAGAGCCAATGTCAAATTCCATGTGAAGCCCTGTTGTCCATGTCGGTGACGGCTTGACCTCAGGAGAAGCCTTCAAATATTTTGTAGCTGCAGCATTTACTCTTGGTATTTGTGTCTATCTTTCAACTCCTTTGAAGGATTTCCTTGAATGCTCTAAAGCATTTTTCCATTAATATCGATCCGCCCCTGCTAGTGGTCACTACAGCTATCCCTGTGAGTCATGGTTGCTTCTTTCCTTTGGCCTCCTTCATGTTCAAGACCTTTCTGCATGTTGACCATCTTTTGGAAGCATCATTGGGCCTCCCTTTAGGTTTGAACATCGTCACCTGAGTCGATCCATCACCATTTGACCTTAGAAGGAGTCCATGTCGTTTGCATCCTATTGATCTTCTTCAAGGTGGTAGTCAATCAATCAAATTGTCATCGATCCACCTTCTTAGCTCCTCTTAATTGGTTAGACATATTCCACACAAGAATTTCAAGTGGTCAAAGGTCGTCTGAATGGAATCGCATGTCGGTGAGACACTAATCGTGTCTCCCCGATGCAATTATAGCTCACAGCAGCCATCGGCATAACATGAAGAGCACAAAGATATACTGAGAGGGGGGGTGAATCAGTATATCAACAAACTTTTACCCTCTTAAAATTCTTATCAACTTCAAACTCTAACACAAATCAACTATGCAAGAATATCACAATATGAATAAGTTGACACTAATATTTTACATGGAAACCCTTACGAGAGAAAACCACGGTACAAACAATGTACTTTATGAATTATATAAACTTTTACAATGAATGTAGGCACCAACCTACTTGAATCACCAAATATGTAGTTTATTAGGCACCAACCTACAAAGAGCACCAGCCCTTAATCTTGATTTAGTAGGCACCAACCTACAAGGAGTTTCAACCCCTAATGTTGATTTAGTAGGCACCAACCTACAAGATGCACCAACCCCTACTTGCCAAGCACCTACTTAGCAAAGATTATAATTTGAATGATAATGTTCCACCTTCAATTGTTGCTTCCTCAACAGGTGATGGACAATTCTGCTCAAACAATATTTTTACAAATCTGATGTATATGTTTTGTCTTCAATACTAGTCATTGTATCCAAAATCTGCACTTATTCCACTTCAATATGCTTTATAAGATCTGCATATATTCTTCACATATCTGATCCAAATTGTGCACAATCTCCTTTTAGAAAACTGATCATAACCATTCACAATCTTCTCATAAATTTAGTCTTCAAGATACTCTCTAATCTGCACATATTCCTCTTTATAGTCTGCCTTATTTTCTTCACATAATTCTCATGAATAGTTCATTGATCCCTATGTCATTCTTTTAGATCTACAACATGACCCTCATAAGTCTGTATTTTATCTCAACTTGACTCTACCTTGTGATGTAGGACACCTCTTTAAAGCTCACATAGAAATATATATCTCTACACTTTGCTGGCTTTTGGAAGATTTAACTTTTTACACACACAGCCTCTCTACAAACCCTACTTCCAATTTTTAGATATTACACATTTTTTTTTTTGCACACAACACTTTGTGTTCTTATGATATAATAGTTATACCACACTCAGCTCTCTTCAATCACAAATGATATTCATTGAAATCCATAACATATTTTCATGTCCTCCTACTCCAACACAGAAAATGTTCAAGTAAATCATATCACATACAGCACGTGATTGTTCTTTAATATGATCTTTATTTCACACGCACTACACACACACACACTACTGTTTTTGAATATCAAATATGTATATATTCTCCATATGTTGCATCATCTGGTGGAAGGACATCTCATTACAGATCTGCCTCTTCTAAATAGTATTACTCAAAAGATCACATCCTTTTATGGAATTGCATCTATATGTACCTGTTTGATTAGTTATTTTGGCTTGTGAAAGTCTTTTAAACCATCGTATCATTTCCTTGAATAATCATGTCCTTTGATGCTTTTTAATAAATCATTGTTTGACTTAAATATTTGTCTTGATAAGATCACACCTCTTCCTCAATCAAGAATAAGACAAAATAGCACCTTTTTGATGGCTTGTGAATAAGACAAACTTTGTCTTATTTAGAGGAATCACGTCTTTTTGTTTTTATTAATTTTTATCACTAAATAGAGACACACTTTTTGGAGTCATGATTTTTCATGCCTCTTTCTTCATCATGTCTTTTAGAAGATACAAATTTATTTAATTTGTGTTTTAATTAATCTGAAGCCAAGTCATGACTTTTTGTTCTTCTCGAAAATTCGTGGCTTTGTTTATCTTTTGTCTATTAAAAGCTGGAGGCAATTGACTTCAGAAAATAATCTTCTTTAACACACGACTTCTCTTAAAAATATAGTTCGGGTTTTTAATGATTGACCAATTTGTAGCATTCATTTCTCTGTAGTAATTTTTCTTTCTAGTAAGAGGATTGAGTCCTTGCTTCCTTGACTCACACTATCATCTGATTGACCTCATATATCTTTCAAATATGTTACTTCAATTACTTCAAATTTATTGATCTTCAATCTGTAGGATTTCCTCAATCTCAGCAATCATTAAAAATAGCAGACTCCATTTATTTCTTGATGCTTTCTTGATCATTTCCAAACTCTATTAACCTTTGCAAACTTCATGATTGTAATTAGCTTTTGATCACAACACATGTTCCTTATGATATTCTTTTCTTCAACAATATACTTCAAACTGATATGAATTGATTGAATGAATCATGAATGATCCATGTTCTTTGTATCTTGTTTGGTTATATCTGCATGATTTGTGGTGTTTGACAACAACGACAATTTGACATCAATGACAACATATCCAACATAACATATGACATTCGGCGAGGCCTTTTGGTGAGCTACAGAAGTCATATCGATGCCACAAAACCTATCGGCAAGATAGCATTCCCTCGGCAAGACATCTCAGTGAGCCTTTCTTTCCTTGGCGAGCACACCCACATTCAGAAAGATGCCACCTTGAAGTCTCTCTGTCTCGGCGAGACCATCGCACTCAAGAAGACATCTCCCTAAGCCCTAATCATCCACTCAGAGCTTCCCCGAGCTCACTCTTGTTCTCTGGGCTCGAGCTCCTTTTCCTTTCAGCAAGATCTCTCAATCAATAAAAGTTCATGGCTCCCCTTGGTTATACCGATATCCCCTTCATTGGAAAATCCATCGCTATTGGCAAGAGATAAAGCAGTCGGAAAGACCTTATATCGAGCCCCTCTTCTCTCGGCGAGCACATTCCATTTTGGGGAGACTCTTTGGTCACTGAGATGCTATGGCGACATTATCCCATTCTTGCCGAGCTCAAACCCTTTCTCTTTCGGTGAGACTCCATTGGGTCGATGAGACCTTTCGCCAAAATTATCTCCTATCATTGAGAGCTCATTATTTTATGTCAGTAGGACATGACGAGGTCGACAAGACATTATGTCAAACTCGTTTCCTTTTGCACCATCAGTGAGAGCTTCGTCGATGACACCACGTTTTGCCGATGCCGCTCCTGACTACATCTCTGTTTCGCTGAGACTCCAATGGATCAGCGAGACCTTACGCCAATATTACCTCATTTCAGCGAGACTTCCTTCTTTCACCAAGACATTATATCGAAGTATCCTCTTTCACCAGGAGCTCATGTTACTTCAGGGAGACCCTACTCGTTCGACAGGAGATCATAGCGAATGAGACCTTGTTTCCCCTATGAAATCCTTTTTTGGCGGGACTTCTTCCATGTCGGCAAGACCCTTCACCGAAGGCATTATCTTTTAGTGATCTCATTTTATTTCGAGGAGATAAACTTCCTTCGCCGAGACCTTTCGCCGAGTGCAAAATTTCTCGGGGCCCATACCCTATTTCGGCAAGACCCCGCCTTTTCGGCGAGACCTTTCGGCAAGCCCCAATCATTACACTGAAGGGAGAACCTTTTGGTGAGACTTTTCTCTTTCGGCCAGACCTCATTTCGAACACAAATCCTTCACCTGATGTCGCTTTACTTGTCATTGAGACATCATTTCTTCGGCCAGACATCACGGGGTCAGCGAGACACTATGCAGAAGGCATACGCCTTTTTGTCAAGACCTTACTATATTGGCAGGACCTTTCGCCGAATTCATTCATTCTCCCCAGGCTCATTATATTTCGGTGAGACTCTATTGGATCGACGAGACCTTTTGCCGATGCAAGAGTTATAGCGACATCCTCCCTTTTGGTGAGACTTTCCATATCGATAGGACATCATTGTGAGCTCAATATGTTACACTGAAGGCACACCCTTCGGTGAGACACATACTAATCAGCCAAACCTCCTGCCAAAGGAAAAAATGTTTGTCGAGCTCAAACTTTCGGTAAGACTCCCTTGGGTCGGCAAGAGATTATGCCGATCTCTTTATCCCTTGGTGACGCTAGTCTTGCACAACAATTGGGGAGACTTCCTCTTTCACTGGAACATCTCAGAGAAGTCTCCTCCTTTCACCAAGGGCTTCCTCCAGTCGGTGAGACACAAAGAAACCTACGGCGATAGGAACGTTTGGGCGAACAGTGAGCCTCCAATGGACAAAACACACTGGTAGTTAGCAAGACAATTGCAAGGTCTTGCCGACTCTCTTCTTTGAGGAATTTTGTGCCAAACTAGATTGGGGAATGCTTTCCAACTGAGCTCCCCTGACAAATATCATCATGTACATGATCTAATCTTGCGAAACAAGGTCTGCATTAGTCCTCAGAAGCAAATAAAACATATTATAATAAAATCCACTATTTCTTGTGATTTCTTTCATTCAATTTCCAGCAAGAAGAAAACTAGCTAAGCTAAGATAGAACCAAAATTTGACAGAACAAGAAGACAAACCCAGGAGGAAAGTAGAAAAACTTCCAAGAGCAAAGCCAAAGGCAACAAAAGCAATAAAAAAGGGGGACCCATTATGTTCCAGAATAAAATGGGTTGGTTATGCAGGGCATAACAGGACCCATTCGGCCATGGGAAAATAGGTCCTAGGTCCCTAACCCTAGGACACACATTTCTCAATGAGAAGTGTTATGTTAAGGTATTAATGAATGTCAGGTTTCCTCTTCAAAAAATGCAATAAAATAGGCTTGGATTTGAATTAAAGGGGCCAATTAAGGTAAATTAATCTCAATTAATTAAAGGAGCCCAAAATAAGTGTGAAAGTGTAAATGGGTACACTTTAAAACACTAAAAATAAGGCACAATTAAGTCCAACTTAATATTAGTTTTAAATTAAGTGTGAAAATGTAAAAGGGTACATTTTTCTACACTACATTGAACCTCCGCTTTAGTAAGAGGATGACCTTTTTTCAAACTCGCACTAAAGTGGACATTCAAAATATATGTACCCAACAACAACAAGATTACTCAATCATACAACATCAAAGACTAAAAGGAAAGGTAAAAATAAAAAAGGCGGATCAAACCTCAATTGTCCAACACGATGTGGAACACACCTCAGCTAATTATCTAAAAGAAAAGGGTAGATCAAGCCTTAACTATCCAATGCAATGTGGAACATTTCTCGGTTGTTTGTCCAAGATGTTCACAAGTGGAACACAATGTCCACTATGCAAACACACACCCACTCCAAGCTAATGGAACCTCGGACTATCCACTAGGTGAGCCCTCAAAAAGTGGCTTAGTGAGAAAGTCATGCCAAGTCTATTGGCTCTCACTATACCAACCATACCAAAGCTATGCCTTTGATAACTCCAATAGGGTGCCACAAAACAAAAACAAAAAACTTTGAGCTTCACAACGTTAACAAGTTGTATTATGTTAAACACTTATGAACAAAATATAAGTAAAGGTTTTTTCAAAGGGATCTTGCTTAGTTCATGTAAGGTCTCTTCTTAGGGAACATCGTGCCTAATGTCTCAAAGAGAGGACAAGTCAAGGATTAAGGAAATATCACGCTCTTGAAGGACATCAAACCCAATGACACCACCTAGAAAAAGATGCATCACAAAAAGAAAGAAAACCACACAATGAAACATAAGGAATGTCAAAATTTTCAAAAAATAATAATGTCAATGCATGCCCCCCACTTTAAAGAAATTTCTAACACCATTGATGTGAGAAATTTTATGTAAAGTAGCTAATAATCAATGCTAAAAGAGACATGAGAGATTATTCAGAAAGCCCTATTCCAAGTCATATGTTTCCAAATGAAGCTACATCATGAAAAAGGAGAGAGGAAAGGGGTTGCCCCAAAATGAAATCCCAAAACACATAAGGTATCTATGGATTCAGGTTCAGTATGTCTTTGCTATAATGTGATTATAGAGCTTGGAAACATCATCATTCCCTAAATACTCGTAGAATAGGAGGAATAACACATAGAGAGCAAAAATAAAAATAAAAAGATTTTGGGTCAACATCATCCCCAAAAGGAAAACACAAGACAAAGAAAAGATAAATGTTTATGACATATAGAAGAATGTAGATACAAATAGAGGAATGCACATGAAGAGAGAGATACATCACGTGAAATAGTACAGGGAGATCAGATTACACACATTCAATCACACAAAGAACATGAAAAAGAAAACAAGCATAGTTTCTTTTGATCTTGTAGGATAATCCTTAATTTCTCCCATAAGCTTATCAAGCATATCCTCAAATGTGAGAGGTTTATTTGAGGTGCCTACATCTAGCCTTAAAATAATTACACCTGCTCTTTTGACATGATTACATTAAATTCTCTTGGATTACTTTCTATTTTGACTGTCACAATATAAGCTTATCTCAAGATTTAAGGGTTCTTTTTATGAATACAATATCCCAACCTACCATTAAATTCTCCATAATAGAGAAGTAGGTGTACATTGATTTATTAGGACTCAAATTGGGAGGCACCTTTATCATTGTCATAGGAAATATTCTATTAAAATTAAGGGAAATCTCATTAACACCATTTTTATGGGTTTTAACTCGAGTTGTATATTTGGGATCAACCCTTTCTCCACATTGTAATTTGAAGACCCACATAAATTCCTCTCATGAATCCATGTTATTGTCTAGAAGGATTAAATACCTTTCTTTTCACTTTCTTCCAAGGATTGAACAAACAAATTTGACATCATCCTCAATCTCATACTCATGAGTGACAATGAAGAAGCATATGAGGTATTCTTTCCTAATGACAACATTATTGCCCTAGAATTTTGGTGCCCTCCCCTAATTTCAATTGGGATATGATTGACATAATTAGGGATACCATGAAACTTCAACTACCTATATATTTCTATTCCTAAGGGATGTCTCTATGGTGGGAATCTATGAGCTTATCTTCAAAGTTGGGCTATCATATTTGGTTGATTATTGAGTTGTTGGTTATGATATTAATTTGGTACCTACTAATTAGGAATATTTTGAGAATAATTCTAAATTTTTAATTGGGCATTTTGGGCAGTTTGTGCATGTTGCAACTTAATTTGAGCTTAGGTTTCTTGAGTTATTCAATTGAGGTGATCAATGAAACCCATCTTCTAATCAATCCCTCTATCCCTATACCCATTCTTTGATTGTGTGGTTGCATTAGCATCATAGAATGTAGGGTCTTGTTCATGATCCATTCTATGAGATGAGGAAGTAGGGGAACTATGGTGGGAATCCATTCTTGTGGTTCTTATATGTGAAGTACAGGGTAGACTTATTTCTTGAGTATGTTCCTCTTTTGATATATTTCTATTTATTCTACCTATATCCATTTCATTTCTTAGCATACTACATTCAAATCTATTAACATCCCTATAGGTTCTAATTATTTTTCACTTCATTTATATAAATCATATGAGTATAAATATTTCAAATCAACAAACATGTTATCTCTACTTGAAGTAACAACATCATTTCTCTTATAAGAAAAAAGTCAAATATACGAAAAAAATTTAGGGTTTCTAGGGAGTATGTTTTATTCGTTCTTGTGATTTCATATGTTGAGGTCCTTGGGGTCCCTTGAGTGACTTCTTCTTTCCATTTCAAATTCTTTTGAGCTACAATCTAGTTGTGGGTTTGACTAGAATAGACTAACTCTCCTCTTGGAAGAGTCATAATTTCCTTTATTAGTATGATTATTTAAAACATCACCCAAAAAATTATATCCCCAGCAAAAGCTCCATTATGTTAAAGCAAGTTGATGGAATGCTAATACTTCAAACAAATAAAACATACAATTATAAAACTTTTGAATTTCAAAGATCTTAAAGATATAAACCAAATGAAAACTTACCTAGAAATGGCTAAAATTCCTTGACATAGCGTCATTACATTGGAACTCAAATTTTTAGGTTCAAAATGCATAAAGCTAGGTTGTTCTTGAGTACTGGGTGTGTCAGACTCAGGGAAAAAGACCTTTAACTTATGATTAAGCAAGGAAAATGATGCACCAATTTTTCAAGGTGGGTAATGAATTATTTAGCTTTAGGTTCTATTAGGCCAAGGGGGAATCTCTTAATGTTCTAAACTAAATAATAATTGTAGGGAATGAAGAACATACCTAAAACAAACCATACACACTACATAGAATAGTCTTGTTTGTCTATAACTAAGTGCTTATATGCTAGCCTGATAATACAAGGGTTTCACACCTTCATAAAGTAGATGAAAAACCATGTAAATTTTTTTAAGATGTTTATTTGAAAACCCATAATGGTATTGTACACATCTATACATGAAAGCAAAATTATAAAATTATAAAAAATATTAATTTTAGCTATTTTGAATGTGTTGGTGAGATGAGAGGTTGATCACAAAGTACATGGGTGTCTTTATCTATTAATGGAAAAATAATATTAAGTTTTATAGACCAAAGGGGAACATTGATCAAAATACACCCTCTAATACCTTAATGAAGGTAACAATAAGGACTATAACTCTTAATTCCATACATATGCTAGGCACTATGCATGTAAACAAGTAGGTAAATTAAATTACAAAACATCCCATTGCACATATCTTAATTACCAATGAACATAACTATATACTTATTATGTTATTTTGATAAGATACCCTATAAAAGCTTTGCAAGGACTTTTACTACCTTCTAGTTGAAAAACTAGTCAAAATTAGCATTCGAATAAGTAAATGTGATCAAGAAGATCAAAAAGTTCATAAAAATATATACCAAGTTTGTGGAGACATTCAAAATATATCAAATATGAAAATAAAAACATTTCTTTGGGATTATAGTGCAACATTATACCCTTTGGGAAAAAACCTAGAAAATTACAATACAAAATACACTAAACCTATTGTTGGAAGGAAGCCCCAATGGTTTGTAACCCTTTCACTTTTGCTTCAACTCTGCAACCTTTTTTTCATCCTTTTTTTCTTGTTTGAAAACATATATATGTCTTCAACACCATCAAACAATCTTGGGGGAAGAACTAGGCTTGTTTGCAATTGCATAGGCTACTAGTGTCTACTTGCATCATCTCCACAAGGCATGCAATTGGAACCATGCCATTTACATTAAAAATAATATATCTTTGTAACTAGAACCATGTCACTTACATAAAAAAATTGTATTTGAGGGGTCCAAAGTACCAAGAGGCATTTGAAATTCCCCCTTGTCTCATTGCATTCATGTAGACCATTAATGACATCCTAGGTCATGTACAAAGGTAGGTAGTTTCTAGTTAGTCACTTGTGAGAATTTAATGGAGAAGCGGAAATCATGACATTGACAAATAAGATAATAATAAACCCAGGGAATTAACAAGATGGGAAATCTATAATAGGCACAGGGACCATCATGAGTTGGAACTCAATGATCACATCAATAGTAGAATTGTCTCTTATTCATCGTCCATCATTAAAAATATGTGCCTTTGGGATGGATAATTGTTTTTAGGTGGGGAAATGCTCTTGGAGTAGTTATAGGTGTCAAATATAGTCTTTAATGGAATTATTAGAAGATTTAGTGAGTGACATAAGCAATCTAGAGGAAATGTAAAAGTTTGATATGAGAGAAGAGGTCAAGATGGGAGATATGATGTTTTACTACAAGACTAGAGGTTGATACTCGACATGGGAATGCAAGTATGAAATTTAATCAAAACTCTTCAAATGGATGAAAATAAAATAATACAAAATGAGTTGTTAGAAGTGAAGATAGATCTAGACAAAGTCTAGATACCCACTAAAACTTTATCAATGATTTTGAATGTTTGAGAACTTTTTTAATATTTTAGTGGGTTTGTGAACCTATAAAACCTTCTATTCTTTATTTTTTAGCACTTATACATAATTTTCAAAACTTTTGTAAATGAGTGCCAATTTGAAAGCAAGAGAACTTGATGGGTTTTTGGAAGTTAGTAAACCTTTGAAATCACATACAAAGTTTGGAAATCCATTGACATTTCTATGATAAATGGTGTGAAAGAACAATGTGGAATTGACAAAGGGAAGTGTAGGAATAATTGGAATAAGTTAAAGGCTTTGAACATGTAGTAAGATTCTACAAAAGGGAACTAGAGGGGATAAGGGAAATGATTAGAGAACTAGAGATTTGGATGTCTAGAACTGGAGGGGAAATTGAGGAAGTCTATTAGAAATCCATAAGTTCACATAATAGATGAAGTGGAAGATTTATGAAGGTGTAGAGAATGATGGGAGGTCAAGAGATTTGGAGATGGAAAAGGGTTAGAATAAGTTTGAATGACCTTTTTAATTCTACAAGAGAGAAAAAAAGAAGGAAGGGTTGTAAGAATATAATTAAGGGATGGGAATAATTATAGAAAAATCATGTAAATTTGAAAAACACATGAAACTTGACCAAAATTATTGGAACATGAGAATACAAGAATGTGAAAGAGGAGGATATTTCAAGAAGGAAAACACAAGTTTTGATGTCCATTGAAAACATGCAAATAGAGGAAACAAAGGAAATTCAAGCAATGAAAAGAATTGATAAAATTATTGGAGTTTCTATGTGGAAACAAATATTAGGATAGGAGGTAGGATGATTAAAATAAGTCTAGTTGACCATTGAAACTCTATAACTCCACAAAATTTGAAAAAAATGACCAAAACCTTCCCAAACTTAGAGTCCATTTATATTTTTATAATTTCCAATGTATGATAGGAATATAGAGGATGAAGAGGAATTCCACATAGGCAAATTTTACCAAGGGCACACTAAGGTCAATAATATCAAATACATACGAGGTTGGGAGTTAGGTAATTTTTATATATATTTTATCTTAGGTGCCCACACCCAATTTATTCCTTGCTCGTGGAGTCTTGAATCTTATGTGCATGTTTGTAAGTTTTTCCAACTTGCTTCCTAGCTCTACATCTCTACATCATGCTCCTTTGTTACTGATGAGAATTTTAATTCTTGAAAAGAATTTATTGAAGAAAAGAAAGTATCAAAGTTAAATAACATAAGACAATGTAATACACACACAATACCTTCACCTAAAACCCTTGTTTCTCCTCAAATAGAGTTGAAGTAGATTACACCTTATGTCCATTTGATTTTCTCTTTTGATGTGTTGATGGAGGAATGTGGTTGCTTATGAAACCAACACCATGATTATAGGATTAATATGATGAATGATGGATAGAACGAGGATATGATAAATATGAAATAAGAAAATTCAACAACATGAGGCTATAATAATGGTGGATTCAATAAAAAATTCAGTAACATAAGGCTACGATAAAAGTGGATTCAATATAAATTTTGGAAATATAAGGATATGATGATGGAAGATATCCAAATGGGATGAGAGGCCTCTCATTTATAGAATTTCCAAGAAGGAAAACAAGGGCCTAGATGGATTGGTTGATGGATGGCTAGGATTGATTAAGGATTAGGGTTTGGCTCAAAAGTCATAGTCATGTGGGATGAGGGCTAGGTTTAGGATTTTATTAGGGTAATACTAGGGCATATCCTTATGCGAATGGTTGAGATTTGGAGATGTATAAAATAAAGTAAAAATAAAATAAAATAATTATTTAATGGTGTTTTACAAAATTAATATTTATCTTTTAAATAAAATAAAGTGAACAATGAAATGAAATATAATATTCTTAAATAGATCAAAATTATGTTTCCATGTTGTGAATAAAATAACTTCAAATTAAGATTACATATTTTAGTATATTTAAGGGAACCCCTCACTCTCTTGCTTCACTATTATAGGCCCACCATCCACACTCTTCTCATCAATATTCTATTTTACTTTGTATTATGATTTTAATAGAGATAACCACTTTAATAAGTATACATGACTTTACTTCTACATAATTATTAACCTATTGCTTCTTGTATACTTATTGCACACAATTTTTGAATTATTTAGAAGATGATATTTGCATCTTTTAGTAAACTAGTAAAGGTAAATCCAAATTTCTAGATCATATTTGAGAAAACTATTCATTTTTAGATCAATAGTATAATTAATTAATTGTATTTCAACATCAATTGATAAAGAAAATAAGGAAGATAATTAATTAAAGTCTCGTTATTTCTTGCTCACCCTTTGTCATGGCCTCAAAGACATTGTAGCATGCTTGGACACACTATTTTTATTTTATGTGTGTATTGTAGAGGATATATTCTATGGTCTCTAACATGCCTTGCCAATTATTGAAATCCCATAGCTCTTTCCACACGCTGCTTAACTTCCTTACACTCTTTCTCTTTGTGTTTATATCCTTGTGGTGGGAGGGGGATTAATTGTTATGACTCCCAATCTTTAACTTGTATTCCTTCTCCATCATGGTCAAATATTGTCTTGCACTTGGGGTTGATGCTTTTTGTCTCTATCTCTATCAATATTTTCATTGATATTGCCTATATTAATTTCATTCTTAACTTTAGTATTCTTTGAGAATATTGAATGAGATAGTTTTAATGTCTATGTTAAAACTTAGTTCTTCTTATAATTCCTCTATCCTACTATGAGGAACTAGTGTCTCTTGTCATGGAATATAAATTGAGATTGGATTAAATGTTAAGAAACACTTGATAAACACCTAAATTTGTAGTCATAGGCTTAGCTCTACAAAGCCACTTGGTCAATAAAATAACCACCCCTATGAGTGAATCCAAAAGAAAGCCAAACTCCCAACCATAATTATTTAGCTTTGAGACTTGATCTCAAATGAACAAGTCAAATAACTTTTGATGTGTTACTTTTTATTAATTACTCGCCATTGTAACGTAAATCTTATAAAATGTCAGACTTCTTTATTTAGCCAACTACTTTCAAATTCATAGAACATTCTATATAAGTTACAATTGATGTAACTATTGCACCTCGTTTTGATGCAAGTGCTATTTTACATTTAAGTGCTATGGAGACATTTTTTCCACATACTCTTAAATATTAATGTAAGTAACTTTATTTTTAAAATGATACACATAATCGATAATTATACTATGCACTACAAAGTAACATATATTACATAACATTTAATAATATATATGTATACTTGATTTTTTACTTGAAAATGACAAAATTTTGAAACAATTAAAAATTCATGTTACATATTTAATAATATTTTATGCAGAAGGTGTATCCTATATCAAAAGAACAAAGCTAAAAATTGCAATCAAAGGGTTAATATCGTCTGCCGACCATTGCAATTTTTTTAGTCGTTTGATTGACTGCATCTACTTTCCCATCTCATTTAAGCCACCAATCATTTGCACAATGCACGAGAATTTGGACAGAGTGGCAGGGTTGGCCCTCGTACTATCCATTTGTAGCACCTTTCACGCACAGAAACAGCTATTGGCTTTTCTCCAACCCCACATTTTACCTGCTAAATTTTTTTAATTCCCTGTGAAAGGTATTTTTGGGAGTCGTTTATCAAGAAACTTCCAATGAAAATGGCAGCTAGAAAAGGCTTGCAAGAATGTGTGATACTTGAGAATAGGAAAACACAGTGGAAAATAACACAAAATAACAAATAAATGAATTTATTTACCTTGTGCACTAAGGAGGGGATGAATATTTAACAGTATGTATTTTATTAATATTTTATTTATAATTTATTTAAGGTACAAATTTGATTTATAAATATATTTTTTAATATAAAATTTGATTTATAAGTTTATTAAATGAAATGTAGATTATAAATAATTTAATTATACTTAATATTATATATTATATTTTAAAATAAAACTATTAATTACAGAAAATAATAAAAATTTATAATTAATAATTATTATAATTTTATATAGTAAAAAATAGATCAAAATTTATCTTAATTGACTTTCCACACTTCTTCTGCATACCCATTACACACTAAGGTGCGATTGCTAGTTTAATTTATGTGAAAAATGAATATTAATATAATATAATATTTATTTTTCCTAATACTAAAATGTATAATCACAACTTCTATAGGGGAGAAGACCTAATATCCGCCAGGGCTAACTTCGCGCAACCGTAGAATTCAAACCATATGTTGAATCGGAAAAAAAATTTATGGGTTTTTTTTTCGCACATGAGTTAAGATCTTATAACTAAGGTTTTGGCTTCTGGGCAATTCGGTAGAGTGCGGTAGCATCCGATATGTGCGCGTATGTCAAAAAGACCCCTTTTAGAGGTGTCGCCCGCTTGCCATCACCTAACATCCCAGTACCCCCTAAATATAACCACCAAAAAAAAATTTAAAAAACACCTAAATATGTCACTTTTAATATCTAATTAAAACTCTTTTATCATTCAAATCCGCTCAAAAGTGAATGGGTCTAATTCACGTTAGCACCTTCTAGAATCATTTTGGCACCCATTACAAATCACTCCTACATATTAATCTCCTTACTAAAGCACCGGACACCAAACACATTACACCCCAAATAATCTTTATTTGGGGTCCGATTGACGCATATGACTAATGTTTTTTTGTGGGTATCCCATCATATTCATTTGCTTTATCGCGCGCTGTCTGGAAGCTTCCCGACGATGGAGAAGGCTTGTGGATGGCGACGGCTCCCCACAGCTCCTCCATGTGCGCACGGCTCCAGGTAACATCTAACATCGTTTACCTTTGAATATGCAAACAATGGTATTGGTTAATCATTTTCTTCTACATCTTTCATGACCTGTGAAGGGTTTATTCGATGGTTAAGACCCGTGAAGGGTTTGTTCGACGATTGATAAATTATTACTTGCTTGTCTATGAAATAAATCATGCATCTTACATGCATCTCGCCATGTGTTGTTTTATTTTGCTAATGTCATGGTACTGGCGTTATACACACAGGTTTTTTTTGGGGTAAAATAATTTCCTGTCCTCATGTTACCGCACGCTCACAACGTGGTAAAGTCGACTGTATCATGATTTTGTCTGCAGAAATGATAATGAATTTTCATGGGTTTGTGAAAACCCTTGCTTTGTTTTTCCAAATACGGGTTTTATTGTGCTTAAATTATTAAATACGACCTGGTAAAGTTGATTGTCTCATGATTTTGTCTCCAGAAATGATCAGGAATTTCATGGGTTTGAACACATGTCTATAAAAAACCCATGTCACTTTGGGCATAAATCGACAAACCCATTAAAAATAAATATGTTTTTGTCAAAACCCTTGCATGGTTTTTTCCAAATTCGTGTGCTTAATGAATTAATCTCATGAAACCCTTGTTTGGAATATTCTGCATCTATCTCAAAACAAATTCGTGAAAACCCTTGCTTGGCTTTTTCCAAATTCGTTTGCTTAAGGAATTAATCTCATGAAACCCTTGCCTGGAATATTCTGCATCTATCTGAAAACACACTTCTGCAATCCTAGCTTGGTTTTTTCCAAACTTGTTTGCTTAAGGAATTAATCTCATGAAACCCTTGCCTAGAACATTCTGCATCTATCTGAAAACGCACTTCTGCATTCCTAGCTTGGTTTTTTCCAAACTCGTGTGCTTAAGGAATTAATCTCATGAAACCCTTGCCTGGAATATTTTGCATCTATCTGAAAACACGCTTCTGTATTCCTGCGAGTGAAGAATTATTATTATGAAACCCTTGGTTAATTTCTTATGGTCTGTACATACATATATACATATATACATGGTATGTATGTACACATACATACATGCATATATGTATGTATGTATGTACACATACATACCATACATATATGTATGGTCTGTATGTATGCACACATACAGACATACATATACACATACATACCATACATATATGTATATATGTATGGTCTGTATGTATGTATTTATGTATGGTCTGTATGTATGTATGTACACATACAGACATACATATATACATACATACATGTATGTATGTATGTACACATACAAACATACATATATACATACATATGTATGTATATATGTATGGTATATACATACATACCATACTTTCCATTACACATATACAAGAAAAGCCCTGTGTAACATCTAACATCTTTTCTCCTTCAATATGCAAACAATGGTAACGGGTTAATCATTTTATTTTGCATCTTCATATTACAAAAAATGCATGTGCTGCATGTATGTATGCATGTATGTATGTATGTAGAAGATAGACATACATACATACATATGTGCTGTATGTATATGTGCACATACATATACATGTATATATGTATGTATGTATTGAAGTAACGATGAAGCATCCTCTAGACATTCCTCTACATCTCAAGTATCAGTAGGTACTTGGAGTAGTTATTTCTATTTATGGTCTTCTACTTTTATACATTCTAGTACTATTTATATTTCTACTTCTCCATTGCATATATGTAGCAGGGCTACTATACATATATTTCCATATTACTTCTTCTATCTCCTCAGGTCTCTTTGTCTATCCAATAAATCATGTATATGTGTGTATCCTTTTATTCTATCCTTTCAAAATGCAAACAATGGTACTGGTTATTCATTTTCTTCTGCATCTTGCACGACCCATTAAGGGTTTATTCGATGATGTCAAAATTATTACTGCTTGTTTATGAAATAAATCATTCCTCTTACACTCCTTTTCGCCATGTGTTGTATATATGTATGCATGTATCCATGTGTGTATGCACATACATACATACATACATTTATACATATATGTATATATGTATTGCATGCATGCATTACATTACATTACATACATACATGTCCCAGATGACAAGACATTACATACATTACATACACAGTCCAGATACAGCATTGACACACACATACATACATTGCATGTTCATATGTACGAGTGCACATTACGCTACTATTGCCATACATGTATGCGTGTATGTGTGTGTATGTACATATATACATATATATACAAAGTATGCATTGCATAGATAGATATTAATATTACATAGCGCATACATACATATATGTATGTGTGTATGTATGTATGTGCATATATACATGTATGTATGTATGTATGTATGTATGTGCAGCTACAAAGACAGCGCGCGGTAAAGCAAATGAATAGGATGGGATACCCACAAAAAAACATTAGTCATATGCATCAATCGGACCCCAAATGAAGATTAATTAGGGTGTAATGTGTTTGGTGTTCGGTGCTTTAGTAAGGAGATTAATATGTAGGAGTGATTTTTAATGGGCGCCAAAATGATTCTATAAGGTGCTAATGTGAATTAGACCCATTCACTTTTGAGTGGATTTGAATGATAAAAGAGTTTTAATTAGATGTTAAAAGTGACACATTTAAGTGTTTTTTTCTGCTTTGCAATGTATATTACTGATTTTTTGCAATTTATATGTACGTATATGTTTATATGAATACATGCATGTATGCTTATGTTTCTATGAATGTTTGCATGTATTCTTATGTTTGTATGACTCTATGCATGCATGCAAACCTGCAAAAAATCACAGATATATAAGGCTTCCCAAATGAACATCGAATCCAAATATAGTGCAGAATTCAGTCATATCATCTCTAAAAACCTATGTAACTGGCAGCTACAAATTCAAATGCTATAACAAATTCATATTTGAATCACAACAATCAAATTGAATGCATTCAATTGTCAGATTCAAATTTCTAAATAAGAGGGATAGTAGCCAGTGGCATTCACAAATTTTCTCCTCTACTACTATATTGACAATTGAACTTGATTAATTATGTGTTGTTGTACATGCATTATTTCAAAGGTCATATGATGTTTGTATGTTACTAGCCTCGGTTGTGACTACCCGTGGTTGTAAATCTTTTCTTGCAGGCATGGGAGAACAAGGAGAGGTGGTGCAACGATGTTCATGGTGGGCAGTTTGGTAATTGTGTTTATCAACACACCAAATAATTAAGGATTTTTTGTTCAAATTGTTCTAAGTTTCAATTATTGTTCTATATTTTTTACTAACTAGTATATCTTTTTATTTATTTCAATCACTATTGTCCATGTTTGTTTGTTGTATTATATTTGTTTGTTGTGGCAGGCATGTCAAATGGCTAGGAGGTTGTGAAGAGCATGTCAATTTGTAAGATTACATATCAGGTAAAGTCTTTCAAGACTTTACTTTGGCTGTGACCCGATAGACATTGTGTTCATTTATAATGTTCATTTTTATTATTCATTGTAAACTTACATTTACAATTTACAATTAAATTAATTTCCAAGTGTATGTGTTCAAAAATTTATAGTTTCAAATAGATTAATTTATGGATATGTTGCATATAGATGTATAGTTATATGTATGCATATACTTAGTTGTGTATACATATGTATGTATGTATGTATGTATGTATGTATATATATATATATATATATATATATATATATATATATATATATATATATATATATATATATATATATATATATATATATTTATATATATATATTTATATATATATATATATTTATATATATCTATGCATGTATACACAACTAGGGAGGTTGTAAAGAGCAAGTCAATTTGCATGATGACATTTCAGATCAAGTCTTTCAAGAGTTTACTTTGGTTGTGACCTGGTAGACATTGTGTTCATTTATGATGTTCTTTTTTCTTATGATGTTCATTCATGAACCTGAACAATGGGATTTGATTTATGGTGGGATTTACTTATTCATTGTAAACGTACAATTTAGAATTAGATTGATTTCCACTTACACTTACAGTTACAATTTATGGATATGCTACATATAGATGTATAGTTATATATATCTATGCAACAAACAAACACATATGTGAAGTTAGAATTTTCAAAATAAATTGATTTGAGAAAATACATAGAAACTTATTGAATTATTAAGTTAGAATTTTAAAAAAGTGTGATGTAAGGAAAAATACAAAGTTTGAATTATAATGTTTTCAACTTTTACCAAATGCATTATTTAGAAAACATAGAACTTGAATAGACTAGTGAGTCATATTTTTAAATCACATCAATGATAGATGAATACAACAAACACAAAACTGATTTTGAATCACAAAAGCATAGATCATTAACTTGGAAAGAAGACAAGGAGTCTTCATATATACAAAAAACACATTGGAACACATCGAATTAGATAAGTTGAGAACAGACTACCATTTAGTTCTACAAAATTAGACACTAGTATCCAAATGCTATCCAATACAACAAACTAGTATCCTTTGGCTATCCAATACAATAGACTAGCATTCAGTTTTACAAAAAACACTCTAGCACACTTTGAGGTCAAAAAGTTGACAACAAAAAATCCTAATCAGACATCCACAGATCTGATTATGAAGTGGTGTGTCCTTGGGGGTCAATTGACTCCGCGTCAACTGGAGAAGATGTTAAGGACTGTGGATTGTTCTGTATGGCACTTGCTATACAAGCAAGCAATGCATGATTTGCCTCTGGAGTTAGCTGTAACTATGGAGAGCAGCCTTCAGAAGACCCATTTTGTAGGCTGCTAAGAGCTGCAAAGTCTGGAGACAAAATGTTAATCATGTCCCTTAAAATTGGATGTTGACTTGGAAGAGGAGTTGTAGGAGTACTCTTACTTCTGTTTCTTTCTGCTCTTTTCGCCTGCTTTTGGTTTTCCTTCAACTATCTAGCAATCTTTGCTTGCTCCCTTTGAAGCTCCTTTTCATGTCGCTACCTCAGTTTCTCCTCTGCAATTTTTTGTTTTTTTGCAGCATGCTCCAATCTGTTTGCCTCCCTCTGTGTGAGGATTGCTTCTCTTTCTGCCTTCCTTTCAGCCCTTTGCTCCCTTTTCCTTTGCTGCAATTCTTGGTTTCTTTGCTTCTGTGCCTCTTGTTCATTCAGCAAATTGAAGAAATCATCCGATGTTAAAATTTGAGACTTCCTACTAAGGCGTAGGACCCCATTGCGACCTTTGTTAGATGATTGGCGCACTCGTTGCATTGGGAGTTGCAAAAAAGTGCTTATGCTGCCTGTTGGTTGCTGATCATTGACTTGTGTGCATGGCACATAGTCAACCTCTTCATCACTTGAGTCATTACCATCGAGTCCATCCTCTTCATCATTTTTAGCCTCCCAATTTCTCCCAGTTGTGAAGTAATGGATGACATCTTCAGGATCAACATTCGGTGGTGATGGCATGGACAACCCTTCATCCACTTGAGTGAAATTGAGATGCACCCCTAGGTTCAAAGCTGCATCTTGAAATTTAGATGGCAGATTCAAACTCTCTTCATTTTCAGCTGCCTGATTACATGATCAAACTGCTGGTTCTTGTTGAATTTATGTTGCCTCAATATTTTTTGGATTTGGGGGAATGTTTGCATAAAAGGTATCCACAAACTGTCCAATTTGTTCCTCATTCCAACCTGCTATCCTCAAACAAGTCTCAGCTACCATGAACTGTGCCTCTTCATCAATTGTATCACCCTCAGTTTTTACTCCCAATTTCGTTTCGTCCTCTTCAACCACGAAAGCTTGGCTTGGCCCCATATCCAAGTCAAGTGCATGTTGATCTAATGGCCAAATTCCTATTTTTCTAAAACCACTTGCAATTTTATTAGGAGTCAAAGCTTGTGCAAAAGCTTTTCTGGCAAGTGTTGCCAACTCTTCCCTTCTAATGTCAAGTTGAGGATTTGTAGAGAGCCATATAGTCCTTTGCTGTTTGAAGTAGTTCTTAAATGGTGAGAACACACTAACATCAAGGGGCTGCAATTTGTGGCTGCAATGTGCTGGAAGTGTGAGAAAATCTATTCCCATAGCCTTTGCTTCTTCAACCGTTTTGAATGCCACATGGCTGCCATGACCATCAAAGATTAGAAGCTTTCTGTTGGTTGGTGACACACCTCCTGGGACATTTTTTGCGAAGTGTTTTAACCATTCCACAAATAATTTTTTGGTCATCCAAGCATGCTCTTGGATTTCCATGCATGCCCTTGGC
>VDFB02258528.1:0-18367 GCA_007258455.2 Sequoia sempervirens
AACCTGGACTTGATGGTGGCCACGGAATTGTCCAAGTCTTCGACCTCTTGCCCTTTTGTTGTTGGACCCATGTCGATGGTCGTGATAGCATATTCATCAGGAGCAATTTCATCTTGGAACTTATCGGCTGTAGGTATTGCAATTTGCACTGTACGATTGCCAGCCTCATCTTTTTGGATGGTAGAGAATTTCTTGGCCTTCTTCCTTGGGGCAACTTGCTCTAATCTCGCCAGAAAATCTGTGTCATTGTCCTCCTCAGGAACCTCTGTTGGCGCCTTTCTTTTCAATCTTTCTTTCAGCCACTCTGGGATTGTCGGCTGCTCAATTCCGTCCTATTGATCTTGAACGTCTTGTATATCTTGTACTTCCTGCTCTTCCTGAATCTCCGGCATATTTTGAACTTCTTGGACCAATTGCATACCCTGAATTTCTTGGACGGATGGGTCATCTTGGATTCCTCTGAGGGCGGAAATCATTCCTTCCTCGAATTCTCCATCCATAATATCTGTATTATTATCTGATTCTAGGATTTTTGTGCTTGCTAGAGAAGGTTGATCATCATCTTCTACTTGTATTGGCTCCATATTTTCGACTGGAGAAGGGCTCTTATCATTTTCCAAAGATTCTCTATCCATGGAGAGTATTTCTTCTATGTTTCTGGAAGTGGCCGACTGAAGAGGTTTAGATTTGTGCTTCTTTCGAGAAGGCCCTTCATCTATCACTTTATCCTTGTCCTGTCTTGTAGATTTATCAACTTCTTTCCTTTTTCTCGAGTTGGCAGCATCTGTTGGTCCATCTTCATGAGATGCACTGGCGTTTGAAGAACAGGACTCTGTATCGCCCATCAATTCATAGGTGAATTTCACATTTCTGTGTCTTAAAATTTCTACCTGCCGATCTATCCACCATTGAGAATATTTGAAAACGGGCCGCATGAGAGTTGCCAGGTCACCCATCTCAGGTTCAAACCATCTTATAGGGGGGAGTGGCTCATTTTCATTGAAGCCTGGCTGCAAATAGATTCCATCATCCTGTAGTTGATCAGGCACTTTGAAAAGCTCGGTAGCCCTTATCATGCTTAATGGCAATCTTGACCACAACCTCCTTACGTCGTATTCATCTGCTGCGTTAGCCCAAAAGTCCTCTAAGTCAACCCGATGCTTGTACCTCTCTCCGTCCACAGTTCTGATGTAATGGAGCGGATCAAAATTGTTCCTGGATTTGTATGATATGAATGGATATTGTTGAATTTCTAGTCGAGCAGCCTCTGCTGCTTGTGCCATCGGACATGACTCCTCCATGTTGCCAATGAAAAAAGGAAAGGTGACAGCTGCTTTCGGCTTTGGCCTTTGAATATTTTGATACGCCTCTAACTGCCTCAGCACTTCCAACAATACCATCTTGTTGGTCGGATAGATAGGAAGTCTGTAAGGATTTCCGGAGAATCCTTGGATTCTGATGTAAGTGAATTTAGGATATTGAATGAACCAGAATCCATACCGACTGATTAAGCTCTTGGCCTCATGTGAGAGTCTTTGGTGCGTTCCGCCTTGAAGAAGCTGGGTGATGTACATCAAGAAGGCGTCATGAGCTCATCGGAAATGAGACTTCTCTTTCAATTGCAGCTGCGGATAACAATCGTAGGCCTTGAATTGCCCTTGGCCATTGCCAACCACGCCTTTGCAGGTCAAGCCAGGATACTTGTAATATCTTGCAAGTGAATATACAATGTATGAGCTCATGTGAAAAGTTTTGGTCTCCTCAAAGTTGACTAACTGCTCGTGCAGGTTAAAACTAATCATTCTGGACCAATTGAACATCTTGACTCCAGTGATTATCTCATCAATAAAATAGTACATCCAATTTTCGAAAGGTGCACCGTGGGAATTGTCTACAATTCTGTTTAGTAGCAAAATGATGTCACCATATTCCTCTTTGAAATGAGTTCTGATCAATTTCTTTGGCATCTTGCCTGCAGTAGGCTTGGGCTTTAGTAACCAATTCTTGTTTATGTTAGACACACAGAGACCCTGCTGGCTCTGATAAAGCTTGAGTGCATCTTCCTTGGTGCGGTAGGATGTTCGATTGTACACTGGAATTCCAAAGGTTTCTTGGATTGCTGGCTCGGACAAGTAGGCAAGGACTCTTCCGTCAGGAGCTTCTATCTGTCTGTCTCGTGCATTGTAGTGTAGTGCGCATTCTACCATAAGCTCCGGACATTCTTTTGCTGGTGGAAATCCAGCTGCGTGGACGATTCCATTGCGCATCATCCTCATGGCAATTGGTGTAGGCAGACGTCCATCAGTCCCGTACATTCTTTTCCTAAAGTCTTCAAGTTCAACATGGCCAAGATTGGTGTCCACCACGTGCTCCCACTTGGACTTGATTTTTGACTGTGTTTGCACACCTTTGCTGGCAAACTTCATCTTTACCGCTTCGAAAAAACGAATCTGCAAGAAAAAGTAGAGAGAATAATTAGAATTCGAAATTTAAATCAGTTTGAAGGATATTCCAGCTAGTTATCAATTTAGACTTCGTAAAAAAAAAATCAAGCTGGAAAGAAAATAAACGATGAAGTTTCATGCCAAAGGGAAGTGGGCAAAGTAAATCTGCCTGTGACTTCTGGAGAAGTGATCACAATCACTATGCAAGCTGATAAAATTTTATTTCCTTCACTTTGCTGCAAATTTCCTCAACAAGTTTCTTCTCACACCTTCTTCAAAAATCGAATGATTGTGCAAATGAGAGGTGAAATCAATTATAGAGGTGAGAAGATAGATCTTTTTAGCAAATTTGCATTGTTTCCTTCGAATTGAGTTTAAACTCATCTTTCACTTCGCTTCCGGGTGGCAAGTTTTATCTTCAACGATCTTGTCTGGGAAAGTTTCCAATTTCATCGCTAGTTCAATAAAACTCTTTTGTTCTCTGTCCAATTTCAAATTTTTTTAAAGTTTATCCGTTGGGTTTGAAAAATGAATAATGTATTATTTCCAACCCATTCGTTTTTATGGCCAATAATTTTTTGTCTAAGGCAATTTGATTTTTTCGAATTTTCTCTGCCAATGCCTTAGGCGAATTTTCATTTTCTCCAAATTTCTTGCCATAATTTCTATCGTCCAATTTATTTGGCCATGAATCTCTATCCTTTTCCAAAATTTATTTCGCCATGTCCAATTTTATTTGGCCATAAATCTCTTTCGTCCAAAATTTATGTAGCCACGCCCAACTTTACTTGGCCATATTTTCCTTTTGTCCAAAATTATTTCGCCATTACCCTCTTTCATTGGCCATATTTTCTTGCCATCCTAAGTTATTTGGCCATGATTTTTTTATCGTCCAATTTATTTGGCCAAAATTTATTTCATCTTCCTAGATTATCTTGGCAAAATTTACTTTGGTATTTGGACTTAGGCGAATTTTCAAGCATATTTTAACACTTTCCAAGCATGGCGAAATTTTTGAAGTGTCAAACATGTATTTTTAATTTTCCAAAGGTTCATACTTAGGCAAAAAATTTCAAATTTTCACATTCTTCTAAGCATGGCGGACTTTAGCTTTGACCTGGCCGCTCAACTCTTGCTCAAGGCGGACTTTCATTTGCCTTAGGCCATTCAAATTTTACTTGGCTATGCCTTAGACATTTCATCTTTTGCCTTGGGGCGGACTTTCCTCTATGGCTTGCCATTTAGTCTCTTGGCTAAGGTGGACTTCATTCCTTTCCTTGCCATCTACATTCTAACTTAGGGCGGACTTCCTCACTTCTTAGGCCATTGTCTTATGCTCAAGGCGGACTTGATCAAATGCTTGGCCATTTGCATAGGGCGGACTTGCTTGATGGTCTTGCCATTGGACACTTGAACATAGGCGGACTTTCTCTTTTTGATTGCCATTCCAACATTCCTCAAGGGTGCACTTCAGCACATGTTAGGCCACACAAGGGTGGACTTTGCTCATTTACATGCCATCCAACATATGGACATAGGCGGACTTCCTTGCTTGGATAGCCATTTACCCCATGCTGCTGGGCGGACTTCAGCCTTTGGATAGCCATTTGATTGCTTTGGAGGGCGGACTTTGGCTCTTGTTTGTCCATTGCTTCATTGCCTTAGACAAATTCCTCTTTTCCATGGGCGGACTTTATAGTTTTCCTTGCCATTGCCAATCTTTACCCTGCCACACAAGGGCGGACTTCATAGGATGCTTTGCCATTGCATTGCTTGGCTGGAGGTGTTCACCATTGACTTTTCTTTTCAGGCTGAAGCTTTCTTGACTTATTTTCTCCATTCTCCATGCTGGTAAACTCCATACTTGGGCAAATTTCTCACAAACTTCAGTCTTCTCCATGAATTTTCAGTCATTACCTTGCCATGAATGTTCAGATTTCCAGATTCTTTCCATGGATTTCTCAGATTTTTCGTGAATTTCTCAGATTTCTGATTATTTCCAGTGATCTCTAGACTAATTTTTTCAGATTTTCCACCATTTTTCTGTGATTTTTCCAGATTTCTCATCACTTTCAAGCAAATTTTCCAGATTTTTGAAGTTTTTCTGTGATTTTCCAGAATTTCTCATGATTTCAAAAAAATTTCGAATCGATTTTCTGAGAGTTTCGTTGATCTTTTCGAACTTCTGAGTGGATTTTTGAAACTCGAGCCCTTTCCAAATATAGAAGCTTTCTAAAAATAGAAATTTTCCAAAAATAGCAACTTTCCAAAAATAGACCCTAAAAAATAGGGATCCCAGAATTGCCCAAAAGTGCCAAAAAAGTAGGTCCTAAAAAATAGGGGGCTCGGGGTGAGAAACCCTAAAAAACTTGGAGGTATTGGAATTGACCGAAATGACAGTCGAGCTTCGTCTACTAGGCCTTCTAAGCATGATGGCGACGTTTATACAGTGATCCGGGCTAAAAATCAATTGCTCGACTTGGGTGACCGTTCAAAACTCATACTCAAAACCCCCAAACGGAGAGCAGACAAAACAAAGCACGCAAAGGTAAAACCCTAAAAGGTAAACAACAAGGGTCCCCATTTGCAATGGGGCGAGGTGTGAATTAGGTCACAACAGTTCCGAGAGCTGGAAGTACATGATTGAGGGGGAGAGATTCCTTGCTAAAGCAGGAAAGACTCCTAGCACTCTCTTGAGGTTCCTTCTCTAATCTTCCCCAATGAAGGATTATTGAGGGGATAATAATTTTGACTCGGCATTGTGAATTACTCATCTAGATCGGTGCATATACATGTTAAATATTGTATTAAATGTAGCAATACTAATAATCAATTGATTATGTTATATTATGGATCACTGGCTAACATTATTGCATGGTTAAACAAGAGTCTATCGGAAGTTGTAATTTAATAAACATTTCTCTTGGAAATTGTGATTTTAGGGTAGAATTCTAAGTATACCAAATAGGGGACATTACAATTGGTATCAGAGCAATGTTCTTGCCATCTTGAGGGTTAGGAACAATATATGCAATTAAGTCAAAGGGCTCAAAGAGCCTTAGAAAGGAGAAGAGGAAACTTGTAACAAACTCCAACCCCAATCAAAACAATAACATTGGTGAGACAAGGGAAAATGAATTGAGATCATTCATGGAAATGACAACTAAAACATTGATGGAACAAAATCAAGCCCTTCTCCAAGCTATTCGAAACATGGGCAATACTTGTAGATCTGACCATACAAATGGAAGGGATATAAACTCTAATCATTCAAAAAATACTGACATGTCTTATGCCTTTAAGTTACCAAGACCCTTGTTCCTACCTAGGGAGGAAACACCAGGGGAGGAAGAAGAAGAAAATAATACACCCCCCTCTAGTGCTGAGGAAATTGCCGTAGCCTACATGAATTTGAACCCTGAGTTTAGGAGACACATTCCATTTAGGGACTTTTGTGAAGCCAAGAAACAAGAGGTAACAAAAATAGGAAGCAGCCTAATAAGAATCTAAGACAAAAAGTAAATAAATTAACCCTACCCAATTTTGATGGGATGGGAAAGATCACAACACACTCCTAGATTCAAAAATTAAACACCTACTTGAATCTTAGCCCCATGACGGAACAAGATGTTCTACAATTTGCTATCCTACATCTAGAGGGTTTGGCCCACGAATGGTGGCATCATGGTATCCACACCCAAGGGCACCGAAATATAGCATCCTATGATGAATTCACACAAAAACTTATAAAACGGTTTGAAAGAAAGCATCCACAAAAAGATTTTAAAGAATTAAATCAACTTAAACAAAATGGATTGGTTGAGAATTACACAACAAAATTCCAAAGGATTTCGGTTAGGGTTCTAGGGGTTGACGAGGATTGACTTACCTACCTTTTTGTACTAGGGTTAAACGATTCAATCTGAGGATTGGTAAGTTCTTTAAACCCTACCTCCCTTGAGGATGCAATTGATAAAGCCCTAAAACTAGAGGACACAACATCAAAGGACAAAACCTATTCAAAGAGTTTCTCATCAAACAGACATACCAAAACCCCAATTATGAAGGATTGGCATGAAGGAATGGCCTCCAAGAAGGAAATGTGAAGACAAAAGAAGAAACTATGCTACCATTGTGAGGAAAAATGGAAGCGTGGTCATGTTTGCGAACAAGGAGGACTAAAAAGGTGACAAGATGACCTCAAAAGGGACAGATTATGTTTCAAATGCAAGGAAAAGTGGGAACTGGGACATGTGTGGAAGGAAAATCCAAGCACGAAATATAGAGGCATTATCCAGCGACGAAGCAAGGGAAGAAGAGGAAACAATCCTAAGCAAAAGAAGACAGTGTGATGAAGGACAGGGAACTTTAGCTGCCATCTCAAAAACATCCAAACACCACCCCTTCCAAATCAAAAGTATGATTAAGGGGAAAAAAGTAATAGCCCTTGTGGATAGTGGGGCAACCCACAACTTTGTTGATGAAAATTTAGCTAAAAGAATGAAACTAGAAATACAAGATATTAAGGGATTCAATGTCACCTTGGCTGGTGGGTCTACTACCCCTTGCACAAAAAAGATCTCACAATTAAGTCTCACATTAGGGAAACATTCAATCAAAGAAGATTTCTATATTGTAAACATGGGGGACACTGATGTAATCTTGGGTGTCCCATGGCTGCACTCATTGGGAGAGTTCTCCATTAATTTTCCAAAATTGGAATTAAGTTTTCAACATAATGGACAAAAAGTCCTGCAAGGATTATTAGATGGGTCCCAAAGGCTAATATCATCCAAAAGGATGGAGAGAGTTGTTAAGCAGGGACAAGTGGAACGGGTCGCCCAGTGCTTAGTCCTAGATAAGTCTTCCATTAAAGGAAAATCAATTCATGTTGACATACAACCACTATTGAATAAACATAAGGTCTTTAGTAACATCCCTTCGGGACTTCCACCAAAATGGGGTTTCGAGCACTCCATTGAGCTAGAGGAAGGGGCAAAACCTGTTGTTATCACTTCTTACCACCACTGCCAAAAGTACAAAGAAGAAATTGAAAAGGCTATAAAGGAATTATTAGAAATGGGGCATATCCAACCTAGCTCTAGTCCTTTTGCCTCTTCGGTGGTACTTGCAAAAAGGAAAGATGGGACTATGAGAATGTGCATCGATTACAAGGTGCTTAACAAAAAGACAATAAAAAATCGATACCCCATTCCAAGGGTCGATGAACTAATCGATGAGCTTCATGGGGCGAAATACTTCTCAAAAATTGACTTATGATCAGGGTACCACCAAATTAGACTAAGGAAAGAAGATATACCCAAAAATTGACTTATGATCAGGGTGCCATTATGGTCATTTTGAATTTCTTGTCCTACCCTTTGGACTAACAAACACCCCTGCCACTTTCCAATCATGTATGAACCATATCTTTAGGGGGCAACTAAGAAAATTCCTACTGGTCTTCTTTGACGATATCCTAATTTATAGTAAAACTTGGGAAGAGCACCTAAGACATATAGATGAAGTGTTGGGAATACTTGAGCAACATTCACTATTTGCCAAACTATCCAAGTGTGAGTTTGGGGAAGAAGAAATTTTGTACCTAGGCACAAAATCAATGCTCAAGGAGTAAGTGTAGATGAAAAAAAGATTGAGGCCATAAAGAGTTGGCCAAAGCCTAGAACCTTAACACACCTCAGGGGTTTCTTGGGGTTGTGCAACTATTATTGGAGATTTCCCAAAGACTTCTCAAAATTGACCCCCCACATCCTGAAACAATTTTGGGCTAAGAAATTGCTTGTATTAACAGGAAGAACTAATTACAATATATAGAGAAGTAAAGTTACTGTAGACATTAAATGTCTACCTACCAGCTACCTACCAACTACTGTTGATAAGATTGACCATTATACAATATCAGAATATAATATTCTAACACCCGCCCTTAATGGTCAATCGACTAACTAGCCTACATAATACAATCTACAGGTCGTTTGATCACAAATTCTTCAGAACACTCTGTTGCTACGGAGACCCTCCCTGGATCTGCAGAATGTTGATGACCAAGAGTACAAAAAACCGTCCTAAAAAGAACAGAGAAGGCTGCCCCTTCTTTAGAAAGCTCTGCAACAAGAGACAAGAGCCCAGACTCTGCCACGTGAGATGAGTTTGCCACCAACCCTCCCAGAAACTGCAAAACTTCGGACGGAAAACGTCCAACCTGATGTTGGATAACAGAGTTGTTCCTCCCTATTGCTAGCGACACACCGAGAACAGCTGCCACGATTTTGAGGATAAATCGACAAACCATCAAGCTTTCGCAGAGAAGCACGATGCCCGAAAACAAATGCAAGAAGCCAGGTGTATGCTCCCAACAACTCTAGGTGCGACAAAAAATAGATCAAACAAACCACGATTTTTGAGGAAAAATCGCCAAACCCAAGATTACAAATCATCGTTTTTGAAAAAATGGTAAAAACCAGAGAGGAATCTCAGGCATTTTGCGAATTACAGAAACCCAAAAAGTAGCGGGCACGGATCCAAAACACGGATCAGCATACAAAACATCGTTTTTAAGGAAAAACGGTAAAACCCTTTAGAAACCAGAGAGCCCTCCTGTACAATAAAACCCCAACTAGGGTTTACAGGAACTGACCTTTAATTTTTGAGGAGAAAATTATAAACCCTTAAGCTAGATTTTTTTTTTTAATAAGGGAAAAATATTTTAAAAACCCAACAAAGAAATCCACGCAACACTGCGAATTACAGAAGCCCAGAAACAGGTAGCCATCGATTGTCGGCTGAAAAACAGAGGGTTTGGAACCCTAGCCGCTAGAACAGATCTGCACAGAAATCGAGGCACGAAAAACGAAGCACCCAAAAAAATCTAACAACCTAGTTGAGAGTTCGAAAAACCCACAAGGATTCTGAAATTGAAAAAGTTTTCTAACCTGAAATTGATGCACAAATTTCGAGGCACAAACTTCAAGACACCCAGAAAAATTTGAGATCGACCCATTTGAGATCTCGAAAAACCCATAAGGAATCTGCAAATGAAATTTTTTTTCGACTTGATCTGAGGGTTCAAAACCCTAGTCGAGTTTCAGAAAACCCTAGTTCGCCATGAAAGACCAGAAAAAAATTGTAGAAAATGAGTTAGAATCTACATGAAAATTTGGCAAAATAGATGCCAAACCCTAGGCGACCAGGAGGCGACCAGAACTGTCACAAAAATCTGAAAAAATGCAGCCAGAAAACTGACGAAAACGCGGGCCAGAAGAAGTTTGAAAAATGCGTCCACAAACTGAGTAAAGACGCGACCAAATGCGGATCTGAAGACGTGGCGCAAGAGAAGAACGCGCGGCTAGTAGTTTTCGCGTGTTTTTAAAAAAACACGACTGAAACTCACGGAAAACTCAAAAACGCGTCCGCACAGATCACGAACTGGGGTGCACGACCAGAAGAAAACGCGGAATCTGTCACAGAAGGCGCGATTCCAGACCAGAAGGGAGCCACAAATTTGTTAAGAAAAAAAACGTGATTCTAAGAATGACGCCCAGAATAAAGCAACAGGAGGGTCGAAATTTTTCATGAAAATACTCACAAAAAATGCAAACATGAACCCTCGATCTAGACTCACAAAAATCTCACGTGATAAATCACGAATTACAGATTTAAAAATGACCTCCCAAAATCCTGAGCCCTCCCATAAGGGAGGTAGGCTCAGACCTGCTCTGATACCATGAAACAATTTTGGGCTAAGAAATTGCTTGTATTAACAGGAAGAAATAATTACAATATATAGAGAAGTAAAGTTACTGTAGACATTAAATGTCTACCTACCAACTACTGTTGATAAGATTGACCATTATACAATATCAGAATATAATATTCTAACACACCCCCCCAACTGATTTGACCAAGAAAGCAGAATTTACCTAGAATGAAGAAGCACAAGTAACCTTTGAAAGACTCAAAGAGGTGATGAGTTCCTGTCCCGTTTTGGCAATACTAGATTTCTCTTCACCTTTTGAATTATATTGTGATGCTTCGGGTGAAGGCATTGGGGCAGTATTGATGCAAAACAACCGCCCCATAGCCTTCGAAAGCTGAAAACTCAGACAAAGAAATGCTAGCCATCACGCATGCGCTAGCAAAATTTAGACAATACCTAATATGTGGGAGATTTGTAGTAAAGATTGATCATAATAGTTTGAGGTTCTTTCTAAACCAAAAAGACTTAAATGATAGACAATAAAAATGGGTAAGCAAATTACAAACATATGATTTCGACATCGAGTACATGAAAGGTAAAAACAATGTAGTAGCCGATGCCTTATCACGAAGACTTCACCTTGGCACCATGACAACAGTATCCGCGAAATTGAAGACTTCCATACTTACAAAATATGCTAAGGATGCATTCTCAAATGACATAATAGAAGGAAAGGTACAAGATGAAAGATTTTGAGTTATTGATGACCTCATTCTTTACAAGGATAGGATATACATCACTCTAGGGTCAAAATTAGAGAAAGAAATTTTGAAGACATACCATGACAACCCCTCATCCAGACATCGAGGATATTACAAGACTTACAAACAAATCAGGGAAAGATTCTTTTGGAAGGGCCTCAAAGGAGATTTATTAAAGCATGTCGGGGAATGCATGGCATGCCAAAGAGATAAAGAGGAACATACATATCCAATAGGACTTCTCCAACCCTTGCGTGTACCCAATCAGAAGTGGGAAAGCATTTCTATGGACTTCATAACCTAAGGTACAAGGCAAAGACTGCATCTATGTGGTGGTAGACCGCCTAACCAAATATGCACACTTCATGGCCATATCGATAAATTGTAGAGCGCCACAAGTGGCAGAAGTTTTTAAGGTACAAGGCAAAGACCACATCTATGTGGTGGTAGATCGCCTAACCAAATATGCACACTTCATGGTCATATCGATAAATTTTAGAGCGCCACAAGTGGCAGGAGTTTTCTTTAAAGAAGTTTTCAAATTACATGGTTTGCCACGAAACATTGTGAGCGATCGAGATAGTCGTTTCCTTAGCCTATTTTGGCAGGAACTATTCAGATTAGCCGGAATGGAATTAACCCCCATCACCAGTTATCATCCACAAACAAATGGACAAACAAAGATTGTAAATAAATGGTTAGAGGGGTATCTAAGGAACTACGCCACTGGGCACCAAAATCCATGGATTAAATTGTTACATTTGGGAGAGTATTGCTACAACACCACTCACCATATGTCTATAGGGATGAGCCCTTTTCAAGCACTATATGGGTATTTAGCAACATCTTTCGAGGACTTGATCCGTTCAGAGAGTCGTGTGCTAGGAGCTAAAGATTTTATACAACAAAGTGTAGATATCATGAATACACTTAAGGACAACCTATATCAGGCACAAAACTAACAAAAAGTCTATGCAAATAAAAAGAGGACCGAACGGACATTTGAGGTTGGGGACTTGGTCTTCCTAAGGTTGCAGCCATATAAACAGTCAACAATCAAGATAAGTGGGGCCAAGAAACTTAAGCCTAGATTTTATGGGCCATACAAAATTTTAAGGAAAATAGGAGAAGTTGCTTACGAATTAGAGCTACCCACAAACAACAGAATTCACAATGTGTTCCACGTATCTCGCCTCAAGAAGGTGTTAGGGCAACACATTTCCCCATGTTTGGAATTGCCACCACTGGATGATGAAGGCAAGTTGATTTTGGAGCTAGAAATCATTCTGAATATGCGAGAGAAGAGATTAAGGAGCAAGACTATTCTTGAGTATTTGGTTAAATGGAAGGGACTATTCGAAGAGGATGCCACTTGGGAAGGAGTTGAGATCTTTGATCATCCCAATTTAAATTGCTTGAGGACAAGAAATCTTAGGAAGGGTGGATTATCATGGCCCCGTAAGGAAACAAAGAGATAAACCGCTGTCATAACCCTGCCCCAAATGGATGGCATAATAGTGAGTTGACATGAAGAAAATAGACAATCTGATTGTTGGTCGATTTCATATAATGAACTGCAGTTAGTAAATATAGAAGCAAAGGAAAATTAATATATATTAATCAAGCAAATTGTTTAAGTCAAACAAGGCAGAATAAACAAATTAGCACTGATAATAATAAATTAACTTTTACTAAGGAATCACATATGTTAGAGAAATTAATTAAAGGCTGCAGCAATTCATTTTATGGAAAGATGAAAGGGGGTGATTAATAAAGAACATGTCCCTCTATTCGACGTCTTTTCCCCAAGGAACATGAACTTCCAAATCAGACATCAAGGATATATATATGTTAAGAAATGGAGAGTAAGAGGCATTGATCATCATTTTTGGAGAAATATCTGCAGGTTGATACTTATAGGGAGGTGCCTGAAATAATTATCTACATAAAGAGTCATCTACTTCCTGTGATATAGTTCATAGATATTGGTATGCTATTTAATGCATATGTCTGAATGTATTAATTCCATGTATTTACATGCATCAAGATATTTGAATATATATATATTTGATAGGAGTTGTAATTCATATTGCTTTATCAATCTAAATTATTAAGCCCTCTATAATTTGTTCATGGGAAGAAGAGTTGGAAGTTCAATGATTGAGGTGGAGAGATTCCTTGCTGAGCAAGAAAGACTCCTAGCACTCTCTTGAGGTTCCTAGAGCTGGAAGTACATGATTGAGGGGGAGAGATTCCTTGCTAAAGCAGGAAAGACTCCTAGCACTCTCTTGAGGTTCCTTCTCTAATCTTCCCCAATGAAGGATTATTAAGGGGATAATAATTCTGACTCGGCATTGTGAAATTCATCTAGATCAATGCATATACATGTTAAAAATATTGTATTAAATGTAACAATACTAATAATCAATTGATTATGTTATATTATGGATCATTGGCTAACATTATTGCAAGGTTAAACTAGAGTCTATCAGAAGTTGTAATTTAATAAACATGTCTCTTACTTGGAAATTGTGATTTTAGAGCAGAATTCTAAGTATACCAAATAAGGGACATTACATTGAGGAGTCTCCCAACTATCCTAGGGACTTTTAGGTGTTACAAAAAATAAGTGATAAAATCGTGAAAATGACATTTGCCATGAAGGTTTGTGAGGTTTTGAAGGCCTTAATTTGTGCTTGGTGGTGGGGGTTCCACCCCTCAACATCGCCCTATATTGTGATAAGGAATGCGCCAGGAGCACTACCCCTAGACCTTACAAAAGGTGCTACCCCTCAACCCCATTGGGGACTCTACCCCTAGACCCCTGCAAGGGGCGCTGCCCCTTGATCTCATTGGAGCCTCTACTTCCAGATCCCCGCCCCTTGACCCCAAACCTCCATCTACCATTGTTAATGTTCAATACAATCATTGCCAATGTTTATAATGTTTATTAGTTAAAACTTAACTTAGTATGCCAAAGTTTCTTTTCTAGTTCCTATACTTATTTCTGATTTTCCCCCAAACCTCTACCCATCATTATTAATGTTCAATGCAATCATTACTGTGTTTCTAATGTTTATTAGTTTAAAACTTAAACTTTACTATTATGCCAAAGCTTCATTTGCAATTCTTGTACTTATTCCTTATACATCTTTTCATAAATAATTTTTCAAGTACTATATGTATTTGCGCCATCCCCCCGCCATCTCTTATTCTCTTTTCTTCCCTTCTCCTCTTGTTATTTTCCTACTCCTTTCATGCGTTCTAGTAAAAAATACATAAAACTACAAAATCTCAGCCATACAAATGAGCTCTTCCTCTTTTAGAGGGAAATCACGATCTGTCATGGTTTTCACAACATTTTAGGTGGCCTTGCCAACAACACAATGGCAATGGTGGTGGATTTGGCTGCAACAATGCAATGCCCAACAATTGGTTGGCCTCACTACAAGGAAAATCCCTCACCTTGGCTACCTCACCCTCAACAAGATACGAAGGAAAAGTAAAAACAAAAGTAAGTTCTTATTGGTTGGAAACCCATACTTGTGAATTTTGGACCTTGCTAGTGGGAGTGGCAAGGTAGATAAGCTTGATGATCTTTTGCCTCCATTGCTGGGTAGTGAGTTGGTTTCTCTTGTTGCCAAATTACCTTGTTATTTTTGTGCTTTTTTTCTATTGGGCTTTCTATTTATACAATTTTTTGTGTTTTTTTGTCTTTCAGATAACTTTTTTTATTGAAGATATTTTGTGAAAACTTTTAATCAGTTTTTGACAACTGCTTTTTAGGTAGTTTAAAAGTTGATTTTAATTTCTCAACCTTGATGTTGCAACAACTTGAGGGGGTAATTCTTTCCACCTGTCTCTTTGTGTATGAGTATTAATTAGTCTATCTTGTTTTATTAATAGAATGTGCTCTTCAATAAAAAAATGTGCACAACAGCTTCATAGATTCTTCAATATAATTTGATAGGTCACCCATAGAGGACATGGGCATTTTATACCCTTATAGTATGTCCTCTATTGTTGATTTTTGAGGAAGAGACTAATCCCAGTTCTAGAAATATTACAAAATGGCAACAATGGATATGGTTTCGTAAGTGAAGATCAAATGATGTACTAACTTGATCTTTGTTGTATTTATTCCAAAATAAAAAATAATCTAAATTACCGGATTGGTTCATAAATAGTTTGAATTTGGGTACGAAATATCTCAGAATCAGATTCTAGTTCGAATCACTTATGGATTTGACCAAGGTATGTATTTTTCTTGCCCAAAACATTTTTTAGGTTTACATATTGAATCTAGCTGATTCTAGCAATGACATGGTGATATGAAACCAAATCCTAAGCATTTCAACTTGGAAAAACAATTTTGAAGTGTTTTTTTTCTCCAGTGTCACGAACTCACTATCAAAATGTTTTATCATATGCGCCCATGCATGTGTAATCACGCACACACTTGTGTGCGCAATGTGGGTGTTAATTAGCATGGGGGCATGTGTCTCCTTCATGATGGGTCATCCTACCCCTCCATTTGTATTGCCTACATCTACCAGTGATGCCCCATGCTTCTCATCGATTGAGGAGGTTGAGCGACTATAATTAACATTATATTTTATACATGATGGAAGTTATTTGCTGGGGATTGTGATTGTTAATAGTGATCGATCACCCGCTCATAAGTAGTAAGCAAGAAAACAAAAGAAAATATTTTAGATGGCTTTATTGGAATTTTATTTGATATTGTTTTTAATTTGTTAGAATTTTATTAAATTTAATATCATTTAACAATTATTAATCTGCAATTATTGTTAATGAATTTTATTGTTTATTAAGTTCAATTTATTGGTATATAAAATATTTGTTAAATATATATTATTTATATTAAATTATATAAAGAGTAATATATAATTTTTCTTATGAATGATGAATTGGATGGTATCTATATTAAAGGATTTTGAAAAGTAGTTTTATCCATATTTGATATGGTATTCCTATTGTGCTTTTTGATTTTTCCAATTTTTTTTTTGAGCAAACTGCTATTAGAGAGGATAGCACTCTTTCATTAAACGTCAAAGATTTTACATAATGGCTTACATAGATTAGAAACATAGCCCCTACATTGCACTAGATGTATACAATGTTATCAAACTAGTAGCTAACTTAGCCAACCTATCCACTTCCTCACCACTGAAAAGGTATTTGTTATCTATGGTGAAGTTTAGAAAGGACTGCAGATTCTTCTTATAGAAACACTCCCTATACAATGCCACTGTCACCTTCAGCTGCTTGTTTCTCCTTGCATTCTTAACATCGATGATATCACAAATCTTGCTGTGCGGGGGATTCTTATCAAAATCTTTAATTGCTTTCAAAGCATCAAATTTGTATGTTTCCTTCAAATATTTGAGCATTAACTTACCAATCATCTTTCGACCAACCGTGCAGATTATATTCCCCAAAAAAGTGCCTATTAGAACATTGTCGTGGATATGGCCAGCTTCAAAACATTGCTCACCAATCAATTGCCTGATAGCCTTCTTGATTTCTGGAATGTTGGCATTGAAGATACACTCAACCTATGCATTTGGGTCCTCATACTGCTTTTCTATTACTTCCTCCTCAGTTGGTTCCTTCTCAAACTCCATTCCCAAGCCCTTGTTACCCAACCCCTCATCCTCGTCCTCAAAGCGTTTACAAAGCACATATGGGAACTCCATTTTTGATGCGGCCTGCTACTACCCGAGCATTAAATAGAAGCATGCCTTGTCTGCTTCTTGCCCCGAGGAGAGGATGTTCACTGACAAGTAGGATTGCTTTCGATTCTCCATGGGATTACAATCCACTCGATTACCCAAAAAAGGCTTTCTGCATTTTTGAGCACTGCTTCTATTCCAACCCTCTACCTTTCAGTAACAGGAGCGTCCCTCGATGTGAGCCTATCTACATCCATCGTAGCGTTTGTCCACATCCACTGTGACTAGAGCTTCACAGGAATAATCCCCTTGATTGATGTACTACAAAGACACCATCCTAGTCTGTCACTAGATCCTCTAGATTCTACCATATGGTATGGTTACATTAACACGACCCCTACAAGTCCTTTTCCAGCATTATCGCATCCTAAGCCATGTGACAGGATTATCTTAGTGAAGAGTTTTTTCAGGCTGCTTGATACCTTGATTTGATAAATAGTCAGCCACTTCGTTTGCCTCTCTTTACATGTGTGCCATATTGTAGTTACCAATTAGATTTAACATAGATAATATTCTATCCAACCATTGTTTCATTTTCCAGCTTTGGGCCGTTTTGGTTATGATTGCCTTGATAACCACTTTTGAGTCACCTTCAATGTCGACATTACACAGACCTTCCCTCACACAATAGCTTATGCCCTCGTATAGTGCAGAGCATTTTGCTTCATTATTCGTACCTTTTGGTAACTTTATGGATGTTGCCTAGAACGTTTCTCCTTTCTCATTCCTAATTATAAACCCAATACCTGATTGCCTTGGGTTACTCCGCGAAGCACCGTCAAAGTTCAATTTCAATCTACCTTTGGGTGGGAGTTCCCATTTAACTTTGCTCTTATCTATTTTCCTCTTAAGTAGAGATATTTTTGGAGGATTTAGCAAAGGCTAGTTCTTCACCATTTTATGATCCCATGTTGATACATAATTGAAACTCTTGCTTTTTGCTTGGACATTCAAATGCTCACTTATGCCAAGTTCAATTTTTATTACAAGACTTTCTATTGGTGACACTTTATCCTTAAAGATGTGAGCATTCCTCTCCTTCCATATTTGCCAGATCACTATTGTAGGTACTTCGGTCCACAACCCTTTGATTGCTGAGCCTTTGTAAATTCTTGGCCTGGACTCAAAGATTTCTCTTAAATTCTCCTAATTATAAATCCAGTACCTGATTGCCTTGGGTTACTCCGTGAAGCACCGTCAAAGTACAATTTCAATCTACCTTTGGATGGCAATTCCCATTTAACTTTGCTCTGATCTATTTTCCTCTTAAGTAGAGATATTTTTGGAGGATTTAGCAAAGGCTAGTTCTTCACCATTTTATGGTCCCATGTTGATACATAATTGAAACTCTTGCTTTTTGCCTGGACATTCAAATGCTCACTTATGCCAAGTTCAATTTTTATTAGAAGACATTCTATTGGTGACACTTTATCCTTAAAGATGTGAGCATTCCTCTCCTTCCATATTTGCCAGATCACCATTGCAGGCACTTCAGTCCACAACCCTTTCATTGCTGAGCCTTTGTAAATTCTTGGCCTGGACTCAAAGATTTCTCTTAAATTCTCCTAATTATAAATCTAGTACTTGATTGCCTTGGGTTACTCCACGAAGCACTGTCAAAGTTCAATTTCAATCTACCTTTGGGTGGCAATTCCCATTTAACTTTGCTCTGATCTATTTTCCTCTTAA
>VDFB02258529.1:0-70736 GCA_007258455.2 Sequoia sempervirens
CCATATATATATATATATGTAAGTAATTTGGATGAAGTATAAAAAAAGGTGACAAATATAGATGAAGGAATAGTGTGAGATACAGTGATGTGACAAGTGTGATAATGTAAAGGTTTTAATAGTGTTGCATTCCTATGACTAGTTTAAAAATTTTGATATTCCAAATCCTAACTAGAACTGATCTCTACACATTGAAGGTGTATTTACTCAGTTCATCAAATTGGTAGTGAGACATACCCTTTTGTATCTTGGCAATTGTGGACAATGATTTTGGATTGCCTAACTGCTTTAGCTCCTTCTAGGGTTATTCACCTAAAAGGAGAAAGGAATGGGGTCCAAAATGAAAATTTCTACACTTAATATTAATGTAAATGAAGTGTAATATGTCTAATTATGGTATACTAATGCACTAATTTGAAATGAAAATAATTTAATGATGCAAAACCTAAGAAATGCAAAGTGCTGGAAAACACACTGTGATATTAAAAAACCAAAAAATGCAGGTAAATGATGAAATAACTGAACAAAATTAGAGAAATGCACCTGGAATCTAGAATCTGATGTGGAGAGATTTTGGAATCCTTATAAATTGACTGAAAATGTTGACTAGGACACTTACACCAGGCTCGGTGACTTAGTCCTAGTTTTAGGAAAAAATTGTTGGAACAAGAATCTACCAAATGCGTATCCAAAAATGTAGAAACCACTTTTCAAGCCTAGAAGTGGGACTAATTCACCACTAGTGGTGAATAAGTCTACCTACATATTTTGAGAATCTCGGGGCAAGATCCTATAGCTTCAGGTCTACACTTGCTCTTCTAACAAGTGTCTAGTTTTAACTCTGCAAAAAATGGGATAAAAACTATTTCCAAGCTTGAATTAGGGTTATGTTGACTTGAACAGCTTTGATGACTTGTTGAATACTTATAAACACCTATTTATTTGACAAATATTCCTACAAGTTCTACAAACACACATGCAAAAAGGGGGAAATGGTTAAGGGTTAGAGCATAGGGATTTTCCTTGGTCAAATCGCACCTTGGTAATCAAACCCTAGATTATGAAATAAAATATGAAGAGAATGATAAATAAACAACATGCAATTTCATAAACTTACCAAACCCTTGATGAAGAAATCTAAAGATATGCAATGAAGTGCTCCAATGGATGACTTGATTGTGCTTAGAATGCTTGAATGCTTGAGAATGATTAAGTTGTTTGCTTGAGTGAATTATTTAATGAATTATGTGTTAAAATGAGAGAAAAAAAACTTTTTTATACTTGATCTTTACTAGATTTCCCAAAAATAACACATCACAGGCCTACCTCAAGGGTCGGAGAATAAAATCCTACCGAAAATTTGAAATAATCTTTATTTTTGTGCCAAAAGGGACTAAGTTGCATTATTGGATACTTAGTCCAACTTAAGCAAATTAAGTGGGTGTCGAGAATTAAAGGGCATTAAATGTGGTCTAATGGGAATATCCTCAAAAAAACACTTAAGAGGGGCATGAAAGTGTATTAAGGCGTCATTTAAACATGAGAAAGGGTTGAATTAGTGGTGATAAGTCTAGAAAAGCATGAAAGTGGATTACAACACTTTGCAACTCTTTGAAATAGGACTTGGTAAGTGATAAAATGGAGTTATTTAGGTGAATTATGATGAAAGGGTCCTATAAAAGTGTGAAAGTGAGTTACAACACTTCACAACACCTTTACAGTACACCCTAGAAGTCTTAATGATTCACAAGGGTTCAAGACCTAATGTGAATGTGTTGATGACATTACAACATTAAATCTAGGAAAATTCAAGCCAAACTCCACTAGGAGGGCCTAGACATGGAAATGTAGAAGGGTTACTTTTTTTGTATCCATATTTATCCTCCACTTTAGTGAGAGGATGACACTGCTTCAAACTCACACTAAAGTAGCCGATCATGCAACCAAGAAAGGTCCAAATGCACTAATGCTTGATAGGATGAGATAACAATAATCAAGAGGGATGATCAAGCCCCCAGGATCTCCATCCCATGACAAATTCAACATGAACACAAAGGAACACACAAGATGATAAGAAATGAAAAAATAAAGCTTTGATCATTTTTCCAACTCATTGTGGATTAGACCTAAACTGGTTTCTTTGGAATGAGAAATGTGTACTCACTCTAGCATGATAGAACTTATGGTCATTTTCTGGGTGAGAAAGCCCAATTATACTCACTCTAGGGCCATAGAACTACTAGTTGTCCATGGGCTGAGAAGTCCCAAAAGGTGAGAAACATACGCTCGGTTGCTACGTTCTCACAAAAATCGGTGTCTATGGGAAAAATTCATGCCTTAGAATGGGATTTCCCACTCAACCATACTAGAGTTATACCTCCTAATAACTTTAATAATGTTCCACAAAGGACAGTGTCGTTTCGGGCTTCATGACACAAGAAAAGCTTTGTATGCTTAGAACTCATGAACAAATACAATGGAACCACATGCATGCAAGCTATATTATGCAAGGTGGCCATGTAAATGAAAAATGTAACATACAAAAGATGTTCAATGGATTCTTATTTAGATCATGCAAGGTCTATAACTTAGGGAACATTATGTCTAATGTATCCAAGAGAGGACCAATCAATGAATAGAAAATTCACAGCCTAGGGGATGTAGTGTGTTGCATCAAGCCACTAAGAGGGATGTAATATGGTAAGATAGATCATGCTTGAGAAGGACATCATACCCAATGCCATCCAAAAAGTGAAAAAAACATCTGATGATATAACAAGGTTGTACTAAGAACCAAGAAAAATGAAAATGAATAATGCCAATGTATGCCCCCACTTTAAAGGAATTACTACACATTGTTTTGTGAGCAATTACTTTAAAGTAGCAAATGAAAAATGCAAAAGGAAACAAGACATGAGAGCCAACTTGGAAAGCCCTTATGCCAAGTCATACATTTCCAAGTAAGGCTACGTCATGTAAAGGAAAAAGGAAAAGGAAGAGGGGTTGGCCCCAAAATGGAATAGGACAAACACATAAGGGATCTATGGATTTGGGGTCAGTACATGTTCGTTGCTGCAATGTTTTTTATGAAAGAGCTTGAAATTTTCATCATTTCCCAAATACACATAGAACTAGAAGAATGACACAAAGAGAGCAAAAAAAAAAGAAAAAGAAAATCTGTTTTGGGTCAACATGGAAGAGACAATGCAGTCTCAATGATTTGTGTCATCCCCAAAAGGAAAACACAAGCCAAAAGAAAAAGAAAAAGGAAAAGGAAAAAGGAAAAATATTTTGGGTGAACATGAAGGAGATATTTTGGTCTCAATGCCTTGTTTCATCCCCAATAGGAAAACACAAAACAAAAGTGAAAAAGACAAAAGAACCTTGTGGGTCAACATGGAAGAGACATAGGGTGTCTCAACGCTTTGTGTCATCCCCAATAGGAAAACACAAAACAAAGGTGAAAAAGGAAAGAGGATCTTGTGGGTGAACATGGAAGAGACATACGAAATTTGAATTATTTTTTCATCCCCAAAAGGAAAACACAAAACAAAAGAGAAAAAGAAAATGTAGTGTGGGTGCTGACACAATAATGGTTTACACTTTCTGGGAGATCTTGATTTTTGTTGAAATCACATATTTTAGAATTTATATAATTATTTAAGCCTTGAAAAGTTCCATTTAAAAGATTCCAATTGAAGAGGGTTTGATCAAACAACCTTATACCAAGCCCCCTTGGATAGAACCCCACTAGTTTTAAACCATACCTATAACAGAGTCTCCTTTACACCTATCAAAATGTTGATAAAAAACCAATTTTGATTTACCTTTTGGGGAATAAAATGAATTCATTTAAAATTTAATTTGTGTAAGTATGTAGTCCTTATTATAAGCTTCCAAAAAAGTATAATTTAAATTAAATTAAATTTGATTATTAAATTTTTTTTTTATTTCTTGTGAATGTAGGTTTTTCACCAAAAATCAGGCTCTTTGTTCTGCACATGTGGAAAAATATAAGATTATCAATTTTTTTTTTGAAAAATATGAGTGCACCAGATATTGAAGTCCTTGATCCAAATTAAAAAAATTTGAATTTTGATACATACAAAAAAAGTTGTGTTAAATGGTCTACCTATGTCTAAATTTTAATTGGTTTGACTTTGAAACTTGATTAAGGAAAAAATATTCAATAAAAAACTATGAAACAAATTGGAAGAACTACATATCATAGTTACAAATATAAATTCGAAAAACTTAGAATTATATCCTTCATGGAAAAAGATTATGTGTTGTATGGTGAGCGTCACTCCTTAAAATTGGTGTTTACTGAAAAAAACTAGTTTTTGAAGGAGATAGAAAAAGAAGTGAAATATGATTCCAATTTTTTTGAAAAATATATATTAAGAACCTACGGAAAAAGTGTCAAAAATCACTAGTTTGCATGATTGTCAAATTCCTCATGGTTTAGGCGCTATAGGTGTCCAAAAGTGAAGATTTAGTTAGAAAAAAACAGCTCAGTGTCTAATTTGGCCAAAAATTGTAAACCAGTATTGTGGGATCATCCATGTATGACATATAGAAGAATAGAGGTACAAATAGAGGAAGTGCACGAGAGAGGGGGAACATCAAATGTCAAATCATGGGGGAACATGATACACACACATAGAAAAGAAGAAAATAAAATAAAAATAAATGTGAAAGGCTAGCAAGGCGAATGCAAATCAACCATCTAACAGGTCATCCACCTCCCAATAATGTTCACTTTATTGTGAGGGTCGCTGACCATCCAAAGGGATAATTGCAAGTGTTGAATGAGGGGAAGTACCGTGTTCTTGACTTGGTGGAGGATTTTGGTTGTTTAATGTCATGGAAGAGGAAAATAAAGAATTCAAATCATTAGGCATCTCTTCTATTTTAGAGATCTCTTCCTCCTCATCATCATCAAGATTAATCATGAAGGGAGGGCGGATGGTAATTTCCAATTAAGGATGTATCAAGAGTTGCAGTTGTTGTATTGAATCATTTTGCTGTGATTCAGAAGGAGGGTCATTATTTATTGCTTCTGTAAAGGTGGAAGTTGATTTTCTTTATTTTCTTCAATTTGTAATTGGTGAGAAAGGAGATGACATCGACGCCTATGCTCCCTAGCACCGTGGTTTCTTTTAATTCTATTTTGAAGTTGTGTGGGTGTAAGATTGGGTTGATCCACCATAGGCTCCTTTTATTTCAGAGGGGAGAGAATGGAAGGAACAAAAGGAGATGGGTCAATCACTTTCTCTTTTGCTTTATAAATTTGTTTTATGTGAGGAGGCATGATAAGGTTGGTTTCATTATTTCTTGGGCTTTTAGATGATGAAGGTGAAGTGTTTAATGTTGGTTGCTCATGAGGTTGCACTATTTGTTTAGGTTCAGATTCAAGTTGAAGCATTGTCTCATCAAGGATTGGGATAGCAGAAGCGGATGAGGATTGATTGTGGAAGGACAATTCAACAATTTTATTTGCTTTAAACTTTTAATAAGAAATGAAAAAGAAGTCTTTACGAGGAATTATGGGCTCCATGGGCTTTATCCAAAAGGCTTGTAAGGTAAAATTTCCTTTAGAAGACAAAGGGTTAAAGCCACTATGGTGGATAGTGAATATGTTATTTTCATGCAAAAAATTTAAACATATGTGTATGACAGAAGGGACAACTTTCATCAAGTGAAGCCATGGATGGCCTAGCCATAGAAGAAACTGATCTGATTGTGGAATGATAGACAATGTAACATCTAGTGTCTTAGGTCCTATTTGTAATGGAATAACTATTGATCTAATCATAGGGCATGCGAAACCATTATGTGTTTTGATCCATGCTCTAAGTTTGTCATAGTTATCTTGATAAAGATCATGTAAGACCAAAAATTCCTCAGTGATCAAATTCTCACCATAGGCGGGATCTATGAGTATCCCATTAGTGGGTTTATCATAAATATGTCTAGATATGTAGAGAGAACCATTGAGCAAATTTGGAAGAATATCTTTAGAAGAGAAATAAATATCAAGATTCTTCTTAGTTTAGCCCTTACGATGGATGACATCTATTTCTCCCACCGTTTCATCCATAGGATTAATAGAGGGCATATGTGAAATAGGATCAGGATGTCCAATCTCTTTATGAAAAATCATCACATCATTGTTTTGAGTTTCACTAGCTTTGACAAATGACATGTTACGTTTAGGAATGGGATTGGTAAAAAATTAAGAATTTTTATTGAGTGGGGAAACAAACATTTTTCCTTTTGCATTAGCATTTGAAACAGATAGATGACTAGAATCGATGAGGTCTTGCACTATGTGTTTAAGATGCTTACATTGTTCTATGTCATTTCAATTTTATCTATGAAAATGGCAATAGGCATTAGGTTAGAATGTTAGAGTTAGAGGTTTAGTTGTATCTATGTTTGATGTTGTGGATATGGTTTCTGATATGTGGTTGTGATTGATGTCAACACTATTAAAATTTGGTGTATCAATTGTTGTATATGTCAAGGAAATTGAGAAAATTGTAAAAGAATTTTTTTTGTGTTCCTAGTGGAACTATGTAGGTCATGATGGTGTCCTACTCTATATGTTGAAGATTAGCTAATGTGGATTAAAAATTTTATTGTTGAGTTTATCTAGATCATCTTCCAAAAGTTTCAGAGCTCCACATAAAGTGTTGAGTATGTCGTGGTCTAACAGTGTTTTGCTAGTCTCTTTTAGTGTTCCTAAATGAAGTTTGTATAATTTTTGTTATCTCAGTTGTTGCAGATGCTTCTCTATTGGTTCTTGGTGCTCTTAGATGTCTCTATATCATTCTCTATCTTTGTGGTACATCCAAATTATTCAGAGTGTTCATGGTTGAAGATATTGTCTTGCGCATGTTTGGTTTTTCATGTTTCTAGTTGACATGTTGGTGATAACATGTTGTAGCTCTTCGAGGTGAATTTCATTAAAGTATTTTCACATTGGAGATGATAATTTAGGTCTCCACTATGTTGTGGCCGACCTTGGTGGGTTCACATTAAAATTTTATTTGTACATCTGGGCTGACATTGCAAAATATATTTTATTTTCTTGCCCAACAAAGTAGTGATGAAATCCCATGTAGTGGATATATAAGGGCGATTAGTTCATTATTGGAAGAGATGCTTCATGTGCTCCTATCATTCGATTGTAGAGCAAAGTGTGAAGAAGTGTTGAGCTTAATTGGAATTGTAATTATGCTTGTGAGGAATCTATTTTCTTAGTTCACATCTTGGATTGTTTTAATCCAAACCCTATTGTTGGATAGTGAGTCATCTTTTGTAATTAAAAAGTGATCTCTAGGCAATGTGCCTGAATGCATGTGCATTCTCTTTATTATTTCTTTTATACTTCTAATAGAGTAAAATATTGTGGACTAACATCCACTATGGTGTTTCCACCAACAGGGTTTCCACGCAAAAAATATTGGTGTTCTTTGTCTCTCTAATGTGTTAATTGCTTGTGGTTGATTGCTTATTCATTAGATCTGAGATTAAGGTTAAGTTAAGTAGGAAAAGTTTAAATTTTTGTGATAACTGATTCACCCCCCCTCTCAGTTGTATGCCCTTGTTTTTCCAACAATTGGTATTAGAGCAGGTTCCTTTGAAGAATTTTAATAGCTTGAGGTGATCCAGGATGGCAACATTCAAGGATAGTCCTAGATTTGATGGCACTAACTATTCACTATGGAAGGTTAGGATGCAATGTCAGTTAAGGTGTATTGGTGATTCTTTCTGGAAGATTACAAAAGATTCATATACTATTCCTCAGAATGGTCCCTCTACTGCTGATGAGATCAAAGATGATGAAAGCAATATCAGGGCTATTAAAGCTTTGGTGAGTGCTCTGAAAATTCAAGGATCGCTAATGTGGTAGGTTTGTAGATAGCTCATGCAATTTGGATGAAAGTGGAAACCTTGTATGAAGGAGATGCTTAGGTGAAGATGGCTAAGCTACAAAGCTTGAAAGGAAAGTATGAGAATTTGAAGATGGGTAAAGATGGAAATATCACTTCTTTTATGCAGAGAGTAAATGAGATAGTGATGGGAATTACATGTGTTGGTGGTTCTATGGATGAGGATGAAATTGTGGCCCTAAAGTTCTTATATCCTTGCCTCCCTCCTAGAAAATGAAGGTTCATGCTATTGAAGAGTTCAGATCAGTAAACAAGATGGCAAGAGATACGCTAATTGACAAGCTTTCTTCTTTTGAGATAGGTTAATTTGGTGAATCTACACCAAGACTAAATCTGCATTCAAGGCTACTATTTCTAGAAGTAACAGAACAATATATAGTCCAAGAGAGAGCTCTAGGAAGGTATCAAAGTATGATGAAGAATTGAAATATCTTGAAGATAAAGAAAGAGAGGTAGAAGAACTAGAAGCATTGATTGCAAAGAGAGAAGGAAGAGGAAAAGGTAAGTATGAAGATGTATTACCTATTAAATGTTTTTCATGTAGTAAAATAGGCCATTTTGCATCAAGATGTCTTGAAAGAGTTCCTAGATCTAAGCCTAAGAAATCTAGATTCCCAAAGAGATGCTACTTTGTGAAAGAAGCAATAAATGATGAAGAGTTTGACAAAGATAATGGAAAAGAAGATGATTGGTCTTTCATTTCTACCTTTGAAAATAATCTTGTGGCAATTGAATCTACTAAATATGAAAAATCTCTTGCAACTCAAGTTGAAGAAAAAGATGAGTGGGTCATTGATAGTGGATGCTCACATCATATGAGTGGTGATAATTTTTTTTTGTGATTCTATAGACGTATGATGGTGGGGTTGTAATATTTGGAGATAACAATGCTAGTGTGATTTGTGGCAGAGGATCTATTTTCCTTAGAGGTAAGGACAACACTAATGATGTCCTCTATGTTGAAGTTCTGAAGCACAACTTGTTGAGTGTTGGACAGATGGTCCACAAGGGATATGATCTATAGTTCAAAGATGGAAGATGCAAGATACATGGAAGTTCTAGGAACATGATTGCAACTGGAAAACAAACAAAAGGTAAGGGTATGTGCAAGATCATGATGGGCCAAAAAGTGGCAATATGATGGGCATGTGGCTAATGACTTTTTTTTTTTCCAAAATTGATGAAATGGAAAGGGTTTCTAAAGGATATTCTTAGAACTCCACCAATATAAATTATTATTTACTTTGAATTTAATATGTAATTATTTTTCATTTTCTATTCAAATTATGACTAAAGTCCTGATTGATAGGTTGATTGAAAAACATCTATAGCTTTCAAACAATATCACATTTTTTGAATCCAAAACATGTGTCACATTCTATGCTTTGTATACTATAGGATTAAAAAAAAAAAATGAATTTCATGAAATTTTGACCAAGTTAAGGTGGTCGACATACAATTTTTATATTTTTTAAAAGTTGTAATAAAAATTCATAATTAATTATTTACTTGGAAAAAATTACAAAAAAATATGCATCACATCGGGCATGAGTCATCTACTTATATCTAAAATATTATAAAAATTTATCATTTTATTGTGGTTAGGGTGGTGAGACAGACACTTACTTCTTATTCTTTCCCTAAAATTTAAGTGCTACTGCATTGAAATTTCAAATTTTCACCAAATAGATTTAAAAAAAAAAAACCTACTAGTTTAGAAACTACATTCAATTTTCTACAAATTCTATTCTTATATATTTTTGAAATAATATAGATAACTTATTCAAATTTTTACATCAAGTTTCCTAACTTTGATTTTTCTAAAATTTTTGCCACTTAAGGGCTTTTTTTTTCCATGATGATCTTGCACATACCCATAACATTTTTCACTTGAATACTGCTAGTGGAAGTTGTTTGATTTCTCAAGTAGATGAAAGTTGATTTTAGCATAGGAGAGTGTCATGTAAACTTTGAAAAAATTATCAAGATAAGTTCTACTCAAGCACTAAGAGATCTGCCTAGACTAGTGAAGCCTGCTAATGTAATTTGCAAGGAATGTTAGATAGGTAAACAAACTAGAGTCTCTTTCTAGAGAAAATAGTTTCATTCAAATAAGTTTTTGGAACTGCTACATACTGATCTTTGTGGTCCCTCCAGAGTCAAAAGTATTCATGGAGAGAGATATTTTATCTTGGTTATTGATGATTACTCTAGAATGATTTGGGTTTCCTTTTTGAGTGAAAATTTTGAAGTACTAGAGAAATTCAAATGTTTCAAGGCTATGGTGGAAAATGAGAAATGTATAAAAATCAAGTGCCTGAGATCTGACAAAGGTGGTGAATTCATTTCTAAGGATTTCAACTCTTATTATGAAGAGCATGGAATTAAAAGATAGTTATCTACTCCCCGAACCCCTCAATAGAATGGAGTTGTAGAGAGAAAAAATAGAACAATTTTGGATGTTTCCAGAACCATGATGATGGAAGGAAATGTGTCTCAGATGTACTAGAGTGAAGCAGTAAGCACTGTTGTCTATACCTTGAGCTGGGTGAATGTGAATGGAAATTCTGGTAAGACCCCTTATGAGTTATGGTTTAGCCACAAGCCTACTAATAAGTATTTTAAGATCATTGGAAGCAAGTGTTATATTAGGAGGATGATGATATAGGAAAATTTGATTCTAGAAGTGGTGAAGGGATCTTCCTAGGTTACTCCACTAAGAGCAAGGCATACCCGTTCCTTAACAAAAGACTAAGAAAGATGGTTGAGAGTGAAAATGTCAGAGTTGATGAGGACTCTGTCAAATCATCTAGTCGATACAGCTATGATTTAGATGAAGAAAACACAAGTCAAGGGAAGAACACTCAAACACCAAATCTACTTCATATTATTCCATATGTTCTAGTGAAGCAACCTCAAATTGTCCTAGTAAATGAATTCAGTTAGGAAGCTCAAACAAATGCAAGTGTAGAAGAAAGATCAGAAGAGACAGAAGCCCAAGAAATTCCCAAAACTCCTAGGTATGTAAAGTTGAATCATTCTAAAATTCAAATCATAGGAGATAAGAGTAAAGGAGTGCAAACTAGAAGAATAATTGTAGAAGAATATTGTCTAATTTCCAAGATTGAACCTAAGAGTGTCACTTAAGCCTGTCAAGATGAACATTGGTTGGAAGCCATGAAGGAAGAGTTGACACAGATTGAGAAAAATGACACATGGCTACTAGTCCATAGGCCTAAAGACAAAAATATGATTGGTACTAAGTTGGTATTCAAAAACAAGCTAAACGAAGAAGGTGAAGTGGTCCAGAATAAAGCAAGACTAGTGTCTAAAGGCTATTCTCAAATGGAATGTATTGATTTTGAAGAAACTTTGTCCCATGTAGCTAGAATTGAAGTTGTGAGATTATTTCTTGCTTATGTTGCATACAAGGACTACAAATTCTATCATATGGATGTAAAATCTACATTTCTGAATGGAGAAATAGAAGAAGTGTACATTGAACAGATGGATGGATTCCAGCTAACAAACAAGGGGGATATGGTTTGTAGATTGAAGAAAGCTCTGTATGGACTTAAGCAAGCCCCCAGAGCTTGGTACACTAGATTGGAAAAATATCTACTAAAGCTTGGATTCACAAAAGGTACTGCTAATAGCAACTTATACTTCAAGCTAGATCATGATAAGGAATTGATAATAGAATTTTTTGTTGATGATATCATTTTTGGAGGAGATGATAATCTATGTATGAAGTTTTCTAATGAAATGAAGAGTGGATTTGAGATGAGCATGATTGGTGAGATGAAGTTCTTTATGGGATTGCAAATTACACAGTTGGACCAAGTGATTTTCATATCTCAATCCAAATATGTGAAAGAACTACTGAAGAAGTCTGGAATGGATGACTCCAAACCTATTGGTACTCCCATGGTGACCGAATGTAAGTTAACATAGAATGATGATTCTCCAAAGGAAAATCAAACTTGGTACAAGTCAATGATCGGTGGATTGCTCTACTTGACACATACTAGACCAAACATTATGAATGTTGTATGTATGGTTTCTATATTTCAAGCCAATCCAAATGATACTACACTATAAGACTAAACATATATCAATCAAGTTTCATTTCTTGAGGGAGAAAGTGAATGAGAAAGAAGTCAAATTGGAGTATGTGCCTACCAAATAACATATTGTAGATATATTTACTAAGAATTTGTCGAAGGATACTCTTGAGTATCTTAGAGGAATGCTTGGGGTAATTACCCCTCTTGATAAGAACTAAATGATGCATTTTCTTGCATCAATCCATGAGCTTTATTGCTATACTTTGATCCATATTGATGTTTCTATGGCTGCTACTTAGGGGGAGTAGTTAGATGTGAAAATATATGGTTGAGAGTGTGCACATGGAAAGGTCTTTGTTACCTTTTCCATTGATGTCAAAGGGGGAGAAGTGAATAGTGAAAAATATTTGTGGAGAGAAGATCAGTTGAGAGAAGTGTAGAAGAAGTCAGTGTGTTGGGTTGATGGTATTTTTCACATCATGTGTTGCCATCAATTCCAAAGGCATAGAATGTTGGATGTTATGGATATGGTTGCTGATATGGGGTTGTCATTGATTCCAACACTATTAGCATTTGGTGTATCAATTATTGTATATGTCAAGGATATTGATAGAATTGTAAAAGAAAGTGTTATGTGTTCCCAGTGAAACTATGCAGGTCATGATGGCGTCCTACTCTATATGATGAAGATTAGTTGATGTGGATTAAATGGTTTATTGTTAAGTTTATCTAGATCATCTACCAAAATTTTTAGAGGTCCGCATGAAGTGTTGAGTATGTTATGGTCTAGAAATGTTTTGCTGGTCTCTGTCAGTGTTCCTAAATGAATTTTGTGTAATTTTGGTTATCTTAGTTGTTAAGAATGCTTCTTTGTTGGTTCTTAGAATTCTTAGATGTCTCTAGATCATTCTCTATCTTTGTGGCACATCCATATTATTCAGAGTGTTCGTGGTTGCAGATCTTGTCTTGTGCATGCTCATTTTTTCATGTTTCTAGCCGCATGTTGGTGATAATGTGTTGTGGATCTTTGAGGTGAATTTAATTAAATTATTTTCAAATTGGAGATGATAATTTATGTCTCCACCATGTTGTGGCCGACCTTGGTGGGTTCGCATTAGAATTTTATTTGTAAATTTGGGTCGACATTGCAAAATATATTTTATTTTCTTGGCTAACGAAGTAGTGATGGAATCCCATGTAGTGGATATATAAGGGTGATTAGTTCATTCTTGGAAGAGATGCTTCATGTGTGCCTAAGTGTATATGTGTGAATATCATTTGATTGCAGAGTAGAGTGTGAAGAAGTGTTGAGCTTAATTGGAACTGTAATCAGGTTTGTGAGGAAGCTATTTTCTCAGTTCACATCTTGGATGGTTTTAATCCAAACCCTATTGTTGGATAGTGAGTCCTCTTTTGTAACTGAGTAGTGAGCTCTAAGTAGTGTTCCTGAATGCATGTGCATTCTCTTTATTATTTATTTTATACTTCTAACAAAGTATAATCTTGTGGAATAACATCCACCATGATTTGTCCCCCAACAAGGTTTCCATGTAAAAAATCTTGGTGTTATTTGTCTCTCTGATGTGTTAATTACTTGTGGTTGATTGCTTATTCATCAGATCTGAGATTAAGGTTAAGGTAAGTAGGAAAATTTTAAATTTCTATGACAACTGATTCATCTCCCCTCTCAATTGTTTGTCCTTGTTTGGCCAAGAATCTATTGGTTTAACAGGAGGTAAAGAAATCATTTTTTGTTGTATAAGTTGGGTCATGTTGTTATGAAGGGTATCTGGTAATGGTGTAAACTATCTTTGTAGATCTCCATAACTATAAGGTGTCATGGATTTAACATCTACTACTTGGTTTTTGATAGGTTGAGGTGGTTATTGAGGAGTGTGGTTGAATTGTAAAAACCCTTTGATTGGCTTGTGAAATGGTTGTGAATTGTTTGAAGTGTTAGGTTCAAATTTCTCAATTCGGTGGGAAGTTGAGTTTGCATCATGACTACTAACAAAATTATGATAATCACAAAGGGTTTTGCATAAGTGCAGGAAATAAGGAAATTTCATCATGGTCAATTTATCTTGAATGCAAGTTTGCAATTTTTTGATAAACATCTTTTGGAGATGTGAATCAGGAACCTTGACATCTACTAGAACATATAATGACTGGTAGCGTGAAATGAAATCAATTACTTTTTCATCTGTATTTTTTTTACATCTCATTAAATTAGACATTTTCTTTTTCGGAGTTATATGGACATGGAAATGACTTATAAAGGATAAAAGCATCAACAAGTTCATTAAATGATCAAATTGAATGATTGGGTAAAGAGGAAAACCACTCCAAAGCAGTATCCTTTAAAGTCCTAGGAAATAATTTAGCTAATAGTTTATCATCAAGGAAAAAATCACTGCATAAGGTTGTATAGGCATTGACATGATTAGTAGGGTCTATTTTACCTTTGTATTTCTCAAACCTAGGAATCTGAATTCCTTGTGGCATCGGTGCTCTTAAGATTTCCAAAGATAATGGCCTACTATGAACATAGTAAGTGGGTGGTATAGTTTGGTTTTGGTTTATGGTAGATATTTGTTGTTGCATGGAAGAAACAGTTTGGAAGAGTTGTGTAATGAGAGGGTCAGTTTAAGTGGTATGAGGTGGAAAGGAGAATGGTGATGGACTCTATGTATTGTTGGGACAAGTGAAGGGGACACTAATAGGGGTGAAGGTGGTGGAGGGTGGAACATTCGATGCCACAAAAGAACTAGGAATGCTAGTTGGAATAGCAAAAGGAGTCACCTGACTAACTTGTTGCATAGTTGTAACTTGAGGAGTGGTGTAGCTAGGTATGGATGCTACAATTGAAGGAGGAATGTTGATATCCTCCTTGGATAATCACAATGTATTCTGGTTGAGATGTGCTAGAGGTGGAAGAAGCATGTTTTTGGTATATCTCAATAATTTTTTTCATAACATCTAAGCTCTCATCACTTTCAAGCATTTGGTGGATGTTGTCTATAGCTGGAATTGTAGTGGTTGAAATATTTTCAAGAAATTTTTTGTTGCAAATGTGCTAAATCGTCATGAATTTTAATGACTTTATCTTGCAAAATGTGAGCATCTGATGTATAAACATGCATTGTATGTGAAGGTAAAGGTGTACTAGTGGTAGTATCCATTCCTAATGCACCATTTTCCATACCAGGAGTAGGAGCTTGAGACAAATCAAGGTCCACAATGAGTGTGTTATCGTGAGATTCCATGAGTCGAGAACTTCTCATTAAAGTATTATCATTAGGGCACCAAACACTCATACAAATGCCACATGAGGTGGAATGGATGAAAATGCAATGAAATCTAGGAATAATAAATGTAAATAACAAAAAAATTGTAAACTGAAACAAAAATGAAATATCAGGAAAGAAAAATGCATAAAATGCCCAGATAATACAAGAAATTATAGTGCAAAATGTGTAGGAGGACTAAGCTGCCTAGTGTGGCGAATTAGTCCCAGTGATGATTGTTTTAAGATTTTTAAAAAAATTGAATGCAATTTTAGTTCTTTCAAATGTGTAGATGCAACTATAGTATGAAAATGATTTTTTTTTGTTGTTTTCCATGCCAAGATGATGCAAAAATGCAAGCTATTTGAGCTTTTCACTAATGCAATTTTTAAAACCCTAGGATGCAATTTAATCAATGCAATATCTAATGCAATACAAATGAAACCTAGGATGCACTTAAAATCATAAATGAATAAGTTGAAAATTCAGGTTCACCAAAATGTGGCCAATGATTTTGGATTGCTCAACTGCTTTAGCTCCTTCTAGGGTTTTTCACCTAAAAGGAGAAAGGAATGGGGTCCAAAATAAACATTTATGCACTCAACTTTAATGTAAATGAAGTGTAATATGTCTAATTATGGTTTACTAATGCATTGATTTTAAATGAAAATTATTTGATGATGGAAAACCTAAGTAATGCAAAGTGATGGAAAACACATTGTGATATGCAAAAACACCTAAAAATGAAAGTAAATGATGAAATAACTTAGAAAAATTGGAGAGATGCACCTAGAATCTGGAATCTAATGTGGAGAGATTCTAGAATCCTAATAAATTGACTAAAAATGCTCACTAGGACAGCTACGCTAGGCTAGGTGACTTCGTCCCAGTTTCAGGAAAAAAACTTGTCAGAACAGGAATCTGCCAAATGCATATCTAAAAATGTAGAAACCATTTTTCAAGCCTAGAAGTGGGACTAATATACCATTGGTGGTGACTTAGTGCACCTATATATTTTTAGAATCTCAGGATAGGATCCTCTAGCTTCAGTTCTACACTTGCTTTTCTTATAGGTGTCCGGTCTTGATTCTATAGAAAATGGGATAAAAAGTGTCTCCAAGCTTGAATTAGGGTTATGTTGACTTGAATAGCTTTGATGAATTGTTGACTACTTTTCAACACCTATTTTTTTGACAAATCTGCCTACAAATCCAACAAACACACATGGAAAGAGGGAAAAATGGTTAAGGGTTAGAGTATAGGGATTTTCCTTGGTAAAATCTCACTTTGGCAATAAAACTATAGATAATGAAATGAAATATAAAGAGAATGATAAATAAACAAAATGCAATGTCATAAACTTACCAAACCCTTGATGAAGAAATTTGAAGATATGCAATGAAGTGATCCAATGGATGAATCTATTGTGCTTAGAATGCTTGAATGCTTGAGAATGATTAAGTTGATTTCTTGAATCAATTAGGTATTAAAATGAGAGGAAAAACCCTTATTTATACTTGATCTTTACTAAATTTCCAAAAACAACACATCACGGGCCGACCTCAAGGCTTAGAGAATGAAATCCCACTGGAAAGTTGAAATAATTTTGAGTTTTGTGCCAAAAAGGACTAATTCACCCTATTGGTGACTTATTGCCACTTAAGAAAATTAAGTGGGTGTCAGAAATTATGGTGGAAGAGCACCTAAACACTTTTGTCAAAATTTGATCTTTTGATGTTGGTCAGTAGGTGAGTCTAGGTTATTATGGGGTGGTTTGAGTCTATTATGCTAAATAAGGTCCATTGAGACCATTTTTATGTAATTAGTGTTTTTTTGGAGTTATTTGTGCAAAAGTGTTAAAAATTGTAAAAACATGCAAAAGTTGTCAAGCAACAAATGCAAAGTGGCAGTTATGGAAGTCCAAGTGTCACCATGTTGTAAATACATGTGAATCTATTAGTAGTGGGAAGATCATATTTTTAATGCCTTAAAAAATCCTTGTACACGTTTGGAAGGGAGAGTTAGTGAAAATTTGAGATTCTTGTACGCCAAAAACTCATAGTTACTCAAAAATTACTTATTTTTGCTTCATTTTTTGTAGTTGCAGGCCTTGGTATGAACCTATAAATGCTATTTTTTCTCAAAATTTGTCTGTAATAGGAATGGGATAGAAATAGATTCAAATTTGAGGTGGTTTTATCAAATTTCATCAAGAAACAAATAAAATTACATGCAATTTACTAATTGCAAGTCTGATTTTCTGAATTAGAGGGTTTGAGAGTGTGATATGAAGAAATAGGCCATTCCACCTATTGTAATCACTGTATCTCTATGGAATGGGCCTATTTAGGTCTTATTAGGTGTTATTGAGATTGGAGGGAGCATGGGAAGGCTGTTTGTGGCTTTGGGCATGAAGCCAAGTTGCAAAAAGTGTGATTTTTGAGTGAAAAAGAGTGAAAATGAGATGTTTTAGTATGCAAAAGTATGTAAAAATTGGGGGGAGAAATTTTTGTTGTTAGATCTAGTGTTTTCAGTTATTTCATAGAGTCTTTTAAGTGGTGGCCAAGTGATTTGAGTCCTAGATCATTGATTTCCATAAAACCCTCCTTGGAAGGGCATCAAAAGAGGTTTTTTTTGCAATTAGGTGATTTAGAAAGTGTTTCTTTGTAAAGTAAAGGTGGATTCCATTATTTTGACACCTGGTAAGTTTCTAACCAGCAAAAAATAAAAATGCATCAAGTTATAAGCGTAGTTGTTTTGTAAAGGTGGCCTAATTGGCCTTGTAGGACAACGATGAAGTCAAGTTTTGAAGGAGGATTAAATGTGGTCTAATGGGAATATCTTCAAAAACACACTTAAGAGTGGCTATAAAGTGTATTGAGGGGTCATTTAAACATGAGAAAGGATTGAATTAATGGTGAAAAGTCTAGAAAAGTGTGAAAGTGGGTTGCAACACTTTACAACTCTTTGAAATAAGACTTGGTAAGTGATAAAAAGGAGTTATTGAGGTGAATTATGATGAAAGGATCCTAGAAAAGTATGAAAGTGAGTTACAACACTTCAAAAAATATTTACAAGACATCCTAAAAGTCTTAAAGATTTACAAGGGTTCAAGACCTAATGTGAATGTGTTGACCACATTACAACATTAAATCTAGGAAAAATCAAGCCAAAGTCCACTAGGAGGTCCTGAACATGAAAAAGTAGAAGGGTTAATTTATTTGTATCTATAGCAATAAGCCATATTTTGTATTCATGAATTGAGTCTTTCAAGGATAGTGCATCCTAACAGAGAGCCTTGTAATATCTTGTAACCAGTTATAATATATTGTGACCTAATCCTCACCGTGATTTTTCCCTTTTGGGTTTTCCACATAAAAATCCTGGTGTCAATGTGTTATAATATCTTTAATGTTTTCATTTACTCTTGCAGCTAGATTTGTATTGATAATTGGATGGTTAGTAATTAATTACATGTTATTATAATACTAATTCACCCCCCTCTCAATATGTAGTGTGTTCAACAAACCCTTGTTGATAATGACTCAACCCTTAACACATGTGTAGCATAAACCTTTTGAATAGACTTGGAATAGAAAAAATCCAAATACAACTAGACTCTTAATCTATCCGTGGATTTAATAATGTTGAAAAATAATCACTTGGTGTGATCACATTACCTATACAAGTTGGAAAGACTACATTGTAGACTACTATCCATATTATACCCCAAGATATTTCATACAACCTTCTTTTTGGTAGACTATGGATTCATGAAATGCATGCAATGACTTTAACTCTTCATCATATAATGAAGTAATACCAACTTCAAAATTAGAACCCATGCAAGAGGAAAAAAAATAGAACAATATTTAAAAAGTCACAAATCTATTGGATGATTACTGGGGTTCCTTATATTTTACATCTCCATTGATGGGAGAATACAAGATCATAAAAAAATATTTTGAAAGGGGAAAAGAACCAATGGTAATGTAAACATGCAAAATTTAGAAGAACCTTTGAAAGCATCCACTTCAGCTAATTTAGAAGAATTAAAAAATTACACAACATTATTAATTTGAAATAAATAAAAGTTGCACAATTTTTACCTAGACAATTATTTTGAGATTTCCCCTTAAGTTGACAAGAAGGATATTTTTCATGCACTCCAATGCCCACTCTCTAGAAAGGATCCCAAAGAACTCAACAAGGTCTAAAGAAATATTGTAATCAGTAAGTGAATTGGTAGTTTCTATTCAATTTCAAGAGAACATGTTTCACAAACCTATGGCACAATAGCATGGGTGTTGACAATGACATGTTTTACATCGGGGAACTTTGTATAGTGTTGTACCCAAAATTTACAATATTAGCGATGAAAAAAATATTTCCCAAGAAACCATTTGACATAAGGAAATATGTATCAAATTTAAAGATTTGTACAACAATTAACATAGACAATGCTTCATACTAAACATAAAATCTAAGTTAAAGCCTAAATGCATCCCAATGAATCACCTACCTAAAGCGCACACATATATAAACCAAATTTCTCACACAATTGTGCAATACGAGGATGATCATAGTGATTGAAAATTTCATTTTCCAAGGTTGCATCAACAACATTAGGGAAAGTGACCAAATTAATCTCAAGAACCTCCAAAAAAATAATCAATAAAGCTAAAATCACAATAATTTCTACAATCAACAATGTATAAATAGTTCGTTTTCACTCTTTTTAGACTTTACACAAAAGCATGTTCTAAACTAGGTCTAAGAAAATTTAAAAGCTAGTTGCTTCATGATCATATTAACAACTTTCCTTAGTTTGAAGATGTGCATGTTTTGGAAAATTAGGCTTCAAAAAATCCAACAAAAAGGATGTTGCTTCATAGATCATGTTACGTTGAAAATAAATTAAATATGAAACAAAAAGATAGTAAGTTATATTGACAAATGATTTTACTTCAACATAAGAAGTTTTACCTATGTTTATTTTGGGTACACAATATCTAGACAATATTCTAAATCAAACTGATTAACAAAAAAACCTTTGACAGTGTGTACCAAATTATATGATATGAATAATTTATTAAATACCATAAATTGTATAATGCAAAAATAAACATATTATTAAACTTGAATTAAAATATAAAAGAAAATGAAAATATTACATATATGAACAAGCTATAGCATGCCAGAAGTTAAAGATTGATTCAATATCATGATATTAAAGAAAGGGTAATCAACAATGAAAATTATAATGTAATTTTGATGAACTATAAGATGTTCATATATATATATATGTCAAAATTGTAAGAGTTTCCAACTATTGGAAATACACCATGATAAAGATCCCTGAACAACACATTCAAACTACTGCATAAAGTAGTGGGCCAAGCTGTCTAACAACTAGTACATGATAAACATCAACTATGTCATTTTTTGCAAATATTTTAGTGGTCATCGTGTGAAGGTTCCTTCTTTCTCTTTCAAATGGAAAAATCCATCTATTTTGTCTTCATACGAAAGGGGTATGTTACTTGTGAACTTTAAAATATTTACATTTGCATCTCTTGTTCCTTTCAATTCAACTTTGTGTACAATAGATAGTGAGTGAATCTACCCAATGGCCATAGAAGCACCATCAAACAGATCCAACACCACAACTTTATCCCCTCCTTGGAGTTTATCAATACATTTATGCAAAAAAAAAAACATATTATATTGAGATATAAAACATTTGATAACACACAGATAAACATTCATAAGAATTCTCCCTTATTTCCATAATCCATGTATACTAGCTAATTACAGTTCACTACTATTCTAACTAGCTTCTATCACATAGGTAATGATTACCCTTATTTATAGAATAAAATAACCATTACTTACTTGAATAGTAATTGAATATTACTTATTTTCATGTGGTTTCATAGCACACACCTTGATTTCATCACCACTACTCATATGAATATCACGCACATTCTCGCTGAGTTTAGTATAATCACTATCAACACTGACATGAAGTCGTGTAGCTTTTCTCTACATTCTTTCATATATTTTCTCTACATGTGGTTTAATCATCATGAAAAAATTCATTTAAATCAAGTAAAGAATGTAAAAGCAATAAATTTTGGTCCAAAATTAGAACATTTTAAGCATGAAGAGTGACAAAACATTGGGACAAATTAACTTACAACTTAAAGAATGTAAGAGCTATAAATTTTTGTCCAAAGAAGAATGAAAAAAATGGGATAGATTAAATTACAACTTAAAGAATGCAAAACCTATAAATTTTTGTCCAAAAGAACATTTTAAGCATGAAGAACAAAAAATTGGAACAAATAAATGACAACAACTATTATATTACCTCAACTTCAGCAAAACTATGATTGTGTTGCACATTCTTTTCTAGTTCATCATGAACACTATCAATATTGAAAACTCTATTGACATCAAGACATTTTTTTTTTGTTTTGCTTTCATAAAATTGCTCCTCATGTGGTTTAACCATGATGTAGAAAAATATAGAAAGCATTCAATAGTCAAGTAAAGAGTGCAAGCTATCAGTTTTTCCAAAAAAAAAATTTTAAATCACTCTAACAATAAAGAAACTAGGTTAGATTCACCTACACTCATATTTCAATCTACATATTAAGAGGCATCTGAAATATAGAATTGCCAAACAAGAAGAAATGAGATCAATATAGCCTCTTACCTCATATGAATCTATGGAATTATACTCATTCCATGTAGAAGCTATTGGCTTAAGGGAGGCAACCAACTGTGAAACTTTCTCAGTGAGATTGTAGATGCACAACTCATTACATTTTTGTACCCTTCATTTGAGTTGACATGATCTAAAGAGTCTCTTACTAGGCGTCTAACAGATGGCTATGAAAACTTTGTTGACGAACTATATTTCTACTTCACCGTACTCTTAGATTTACTATGATCCAGTGATACCATATAATTGACAATATCTTCTACACCTGCTTCTCTATTACTCTTTTCAACATAAAATACAATGTCAATTTCAATATGCAACCAATTCAATAAGAAATAAAAATAGATAACAACATAAATTGAACCAAAAATCCATACACTTACTCAAAATTTGTCCATTTTGTCCTACAACGGGGTCCACCTTAGCCAAATGTATATCTAGTCATCACATTATCTCTTGCTCTCTTTCCCCTGTTATTCTTTGTCAAATATTCTTTGAAATGCATACTTTCTTTCAATACATCCCATTATTTGGGAGATAGAGTGGAGTCTAACCTCTCTTTTTCCTCCATGATTGTTTTTTATGCAATTGTATCTAAATTTTTTCATCAAAAGTATCATCTTTTGCTTGTAATATTTTATAGATATTTTTCCACCAATAGTCTCAAAAGAATTTTTATTTTTTTGTATAAAATTTTCCACACTTCGTGGATTTTTCTTACCAAAATTTGATTTGCAAATATCCAAATGGGCCCTACATCTTACAACCAACTAGGAGGCCCACCTTGCAGCATTTGGCCCAATGGGCTCACCATCTCTCGATACCTCAACCAAGAATGATTTTTTTCTTTTTAATTTTATTTATTTTGCATTCCTCTTTGTGGATCTATACAAATCTCAACTCAATCTTTGTATTTGGAAAAATGAGACACATCTTCTATTAAACCACTAACAAAATTTGTGGTTGATCCACTAATTCCATCAAAAGTTGTAGATGCAATATGTTCACTCTAAGGTACACTAGATGCAAGCAGTCTCTCTTCATGAATTTCATTAACTAGAACTTCATGCTCCTTGGCCACATCAATTGTGGTATGAGTAGGTAGATCAGTACTAGTCTCCACAAATTTCACTTCAAACACATCTGTTAATCTTGAATAAAGCATCTACATATTTACTATTCCATTGCTCTCATTTTTTCAATAATGTCTCTTAGACTTAGTGCTAAGAGATAATCAAGACATTGCACATCACCATGTGCTATATCAAGTTGCATATCACCATGTGTTATATCAGGTTTCACATCACCATGTTCTATATTAGGCTACACATCATCATAATTATTCTTTTCGCCAACTGCATTTGTTGAATCACAAATTTGTTGGATTCTACAAGTTGGCAACATGGTATCTTTTCTTTCCTTTTGTTTTTTTTCCATGTGTTATTGGCTAGAATGGTGCAAGGCACCTAGGAATTCATGTTGCAAAGTGTTAGTTATTTTGGTGTGTTAAGTATTTTTTGTTGTAATCAGGTCTATTTAGATCATGTGTCATGTTGTAGGGTTTTTTCAGTCATGTTGGAGTCCAATTTTGTAAATAATCTTCATGTTAAAAAAATATGCAAAAGTTGTCAAAACAACTCTACATTTTTTGCATTTTTGGGTCTAATTGAGAAGTAGATCGGTTAGGGAGTTAAAAAGAAGTTGGGATTGATTGGATTGGCCATGGAATGTTCTAAAAAAACTTATGTTCTTTTGAAAATTTGAATTTTGAATATCAAGAACTTTTTTTTCTACGTTTTTTTAGCATATTTTTCTGCTACAACAACTAGTATGGCCTTGTACGACATGCAGGTGATCATTTCTACATTGTAATTGATGAAGTACGGAATCTTCTCTCATTTGCATTTTTTCTCATCAGTTTTCATCATGTTTGTGAGAAGTTAGAGTATTTTTATTGCAAATAGCCAGGAAACCATGGTTTTGAGGGTTTGAGCGAAAGAAAATGAGTTTTGACCCATTCCATTGATGAAAAAGTCTGATAATTGGTGAAATGAGTTTAGATAGGATGGGTTTTTTGTTTATCAAGTTTTAAGAGTAGGGAAGAGGATTTTGGCGAATTTGGTTGATTCCCTAGTGGATTAAACTCATGTTCTTAGGCAAATATGATGCATAGATGTTAGGGTTTGAATAATAGCTCTTGGGGATTGGTTGGTATGGGTTGGAATTGGTTTTTCATACTAAATTTGACATGTTGGAAGTATTGGTTTACATATTGGAGGTATGGATATCAAAAACTTGGTAATGACCTATTTACATAACCCTAATTAGGACTTTTCCAAGCATAGCAACATAATTTATTCCTTGGTGTTCCAAGATAATCATACCTACAATCTTGATATGTTTTCAAAGGGACTAATGGGTATCCAAAAAATGTTTTAGGTTGTGGGTTAGAGGTTTTACTTGAAAGTTATGACAAAAATACCTTGTTTGTTGTGTTTATAAGGAATAGTGGCAAATTGTGAGGGAAGTCATTCTATTTGAGGTGTTAAGATGTTGACAAATAATTGTTTGAGTTAGTATTATTGTGAGATCCCTTGCTCTACATAAAATTAGTATAAGAGCATAGGTAGGTCTATAAGGAAGAGAAAGTGTGAAGAAAAAGAGAACAAGATGCCTCCAAAGAATAACAATATGGTAGGGAAATGAATGAGATGAATTAAAAGACTGCAAGGGAGATTAGAAGATTGAAAGAACTCTGGGATATGGTTGTAGCAAGGCTTGAGGCTATTGAAACTAGATAGAGAAGAGATGTGGTTTTAGGTGATGAGAGTGACCCCGAGGAAGAAGGGGAAGATGATAATGATGGAGAACAGGAAGAGAAATTGGATCCTGGTGATCAAAGGATGGCCAAGTCATTGAGAGAATTCAAGGAAGATAAACACAAGGTGAAGATTGATGTACCTAAGTACAAAGGTAATTTGAATGATGAAGAACTTTTAGAGTGGATTGCAACACTTGATAATTATTTTGAGTGTGAGGATGTACCTGAGAAGCAAAAGGTAAATATTGTAGGAAAAAAGTTGAAGGGTCATGCTTTGTTATGGTGGGATTATGAGAAATCAGAAAGGAGGAAGAAAGGTAAGTCAAAAAAAATTTCTTGGGATAGAATGGTGGCTAAGTTTAAGGTTAAGTTCTTACCATCTAATTATGCAATTCAAATGTATAAGAAACTTCAAGGTATGAAACAAAAATAAATGGATATCAATGCCTATACTAAAGAATTTAATAAGTTGAGTATAAGGGTAGGTCACATGGAGGATGATGTGGAGAAGGTGGTTAGGTATATCGGTAGGTTAAGGTTCAACATTCAAGATGAGTTAACTTTGGAAAATCCAAGAAATGTTGAGGAATGCTATAAAATGACAATAAGGGATGAAGAAAAACTAAAGAGAAGGCAAGATCATTCAAATAGGGGCAGAGGCAACAATTCAAGAGGAAGAGGTTAATTTTCTAGTTCAAGGAAACCATATGATAACCAAGAAGATGCAAGAAAAATTCAAGACCAAGTTGTTGATAAGAGAGGTGGGTTTAGAGGTGGTAGATCAGGCTTTAGAGGTCAAGGAAGAGTCTCACAAGGATTCACAATAAGGTGTTGTCAATGCAACAAATTTGGACACCAAGCATGGAAATGCAATGAAGGTCAAGCCTCTAGTTCACATGGAGGTGAAAGAAGAGCTCAATTGGTGGAAGAAGAGGATATTGAGAGTGTAAAATCTCCATCACAACATGTTTCTCCTAAAGTTGGAGAAACACTAATGGTAAGAAGAACTCTCATCAAATCATCAATGGATAAGGAGCCATCACAAAGAAGGACACTCTTTGAAACAACTTTCAAGTGAATGGGTAAGGTATGCAAAGTTGTGATTGATTTAGGAAGTACATATAACATGGTTTCCATTGAGATGGTTGAGAAAATTAAGTTGCATAGGATACCACATGATACCCCCTACAAAGTCTCTTAGTTGAATGAGGGTCAATATGTTTTAGTAAATGAACAACGTTGGGTGGAGTTCAATATAGGAGGGTACAAACATAGGTTTTTATGTGACATATTTCCTATGGATGTATGCCATTTTTTTCTAGGGAGGCCTTGGAAATTTGATAGGCATGCTATGTATGATAGTAGAAGAAATACATATGAGATAGAAAAAGATGGAATCTCCTTTACTTTGACACCATTGATAGAAGATGATAAAGTACAAACTAAGGTAGCCAATGTGATGATGGTAGGTAGAAAAGAGTTCATAAAAGTAGAAGAAAAAGAGAAGATGAACCTTGTAGCCAATTCAAAACATGGCAGTAGTATGAAAACAAACATGAAGAGTGATCATATTTTGAAGGGAAATGATATTGAGTTGGTGTCAAAATTTGTTTTGTTGAAGGTCAAGGATGAATTGAGATTTGGGGATGCAAGATTGGTTTGAGAAGCAAATTGCTATGATAATAGGAGTGCCTCATTCATTATTTTAAAAGGAGGGTGTTGGTAATTCTTTCATAATAGAGGTTAGTGAACTTGATAAAGAAGCATTCATAGGGATAGAATATCATATGGAAGAGATGGAAAGGAAGAGTGAAGAGATTGAAGATAAGTTGCAAGGGAAAAAGAGAAAGTTCAAGCACACAATGGGATTGAATAAAAAGGAAACTCATTACAAGAGAGGAAGAGAGATTGTAGCAAGTAAAGGGGTAGATTCAAAAACATTCTTAAGTGAAGGACAGATCATGGATCATCTATCAATCAAACTTCTGCAGTTGAAGAATGAATTAGGTGCCAAAGAATTCAAAAAGACTAGGAACAATGCATTTTTCCAGTATTTGATTCAATGGAAGGTTTTACCAAAGGAAGGTATCACTTGGAGATCAAATAATTATGGAATCAAGCCTAGATCTAATGTGGAAACACTATCCTCAAGGGGACTTGAGTTCCTTTTTCCCGAGAAGTATGGTACAGGGCACCTAGGCATTCAAGTTGAAAAGTGTTAGGTATTTAGGTGCGCTAAGTATTTTTGGTTGTAATAAGGTCTCTTTAGACAATGTGTCATGTTTTAGGGTTTTTTGATTCATGTTGGAGTCCATTTTTGTAAATAATGTTAATGTTGCAAAAAGATGTAAAAGCTGTCAAAACAACTTTGCATTTTTGCATTTTTCGGTCTAATTCATAAGTTGAATGGTTAGGGAGTTAAAAATTAGTTAAGATTGATTGGATTGGCCTTGAAATGTTTTAAAAAAACTTGTGTATTTTTTCCAAAGTCTCTCGTTGTTGAAAATTTAAATTTTTAATATCAAGAACTCTATTTTTTGCACTTTTTTAGCATATTTTATAGCTACAACAACTAGTACATCGTTGTATAGCCTATAGGTGATCATTCATGTATTGGAATTGATGAATTAATAATATTCTCTCATTTTCATCTTGTCTCATTAGTTTTCATCAATTTTGTGAGGAGTTAGAGTATTTTTATTGCAAATAGCCAGGAAACCCTAGTTTTGAGGGTTTGAGTGAAAGAAAATGAGTTTTTGACCCATTCCACCGATGAAATTTTTTGATAATTGGTGGAATGGGTGTATATAGATTTTTTTTTTGTTTATGAAGTTTCCAAGAGTAGGGAAGAGAATTTGGGTGAATTTGGTTCATGCCCTATGGTCGCGCCCACAAAAGGATATGAAAATCACAGTAAAACCTTTCTTGGGAATTGGACATTCCAACAGGTGACTAATATCTCTCTATGGACGTTCATTTACTTGTCAAATCAGGGGACTTATACTTTAAATGGCGCAACACAATATATGCACTAAGAATTGGTTTCAGTCAAAACTTAGCAGAAATAAATACTTGGAAGGAATTCTATCTATGCTATAGGAAGGTAATGCAAAGTTCTTTAACTCAACTATGATTTGATTAAAATAGAAACCATAACAACTATGACTAAAACACAAACTATGAACTAGCCTTATGCTATAGGAATAGGCACAGGGATGGATTCCCTATGCTGTAGGAGCAATACAAGACTGAGTTTGTATGAAAACTTCAAAGATGAAAGCTAACTGAAGATCAACAAAAAAGAACAACTAACTAACTAGCTATAGATACTTACTAAGTGGGCCCCCTTAGCAAGCATCTACTGATTACGCAGATGTTGAACTCAGAACTTCATCAAACTTTATTCATGAAAACAAAATGGTATACATTGCTTTGTTGATATAAACTAACAACAAACTCTGTCTCTTGTCAAACAAATTTTTCTTTTCATTATCATACTGACTCTTACATGATATCTACTATCTTTCTATCACTATGCTTCTATCTTACTCTAACTATCATCTCTCTCCTCACTCATGCAGGAGTACTTTATTTAAAATCAGGAGAGCAACTAACTAACTAACCCTATCAAATAAAGATGTGGAAGTAAAGTGTATCCTAGAATCAAGGAACAAACTTCATAAATGAATTTATGCATTCAAATCAATCCAGAGAGAATCTAGCACTCCACTCTTTCCATATTGACTGTCATTAAAAATCTTTCCCAACGGTTTCGGTCAAAGAGTCTTCACCGGAGCTTCCTCGAAGTCGTGCAGGAAATGGACTTTACTGCAAGGCCGAGATCGGCTGCGCTTGACTTGATCATTCTTCAACAACCTGCGAAACAAGAGGTAACAGATGCGAAAGAAAAGGTGTATGGCACATACATAATACCTGTTCATTAATCACACATTTAAATCTATTTCATCATTCAAAAATTGTATGCGATATACCAGTCATTTAGGGAGTCAACGGGGTAATAAATGTAGTCAAGTCAACACAATAAGTTGCAGGAATATGAAAATGTTTTGCTACAAGATATCCCCATAAAAGGTTTCAAAAGAGTTTTAAACAACCACGAATAACAAAAGTAAAGGCATTAAAAGTTCATCATAATATCCAAACTATGAGCATATTTTGGGCTCATCACTGCCCCCTACTTAGCCTAATGCTGGTCCTCCAGCATTAACTTTCTTGGTGGTTTCTCTGAAGTCAGTGGTTGCTGCATGACTCTGAAATGGAGTTCCAAACCTGTAATAAAATCCTCTAAAATCCTGGCACCTTTCATACCTATGGTCTTCTAAATCATCATTAAGATTGGTAGCCTGATAAGGATAAAGGGGCCACATTAGCACAAGAGGTTTGAATGTCAATGGCAACCATAGTTCAAATCTCTTTTGAAGTCCCAACTATATATATCTGCTTGATCGTTTAAGAGCTGCTGTGAAATTTAGGGGACTGTGAGGTTCAGATCTTCTTAGTCCAATAGTTAATCTTTGCCACCTTTTCTCACTTCTGGTGTATGCTAGTCTCCAAAATGAATATGACTGTTCATGAAATTCATCATATACTTGTTTCCTGATATCAAATATCTTCTCTTTGGCTGTAATATTATTAATGCCATATGTCAGAGCAAACCAGTCTTTCAACATTGCATGGGGGTTTGAACTTTGAGAGCGTAATGGAACATGCTCATTTCTCTCAACTTCCTCATTTATTTCCCATTGCCTGCCATAATTCGCTTCATTTTCTACCCATGACATAAATGATCTCAAATGGATATTACCAATATACAAAAGAGGGTTCCATTCTGTTTCAGATGGAATTAAGAAGCCATGTAAATAAAATTCACACAGAGAATTTCTTAACCAATTAGGAGCTGCCTCGTATGCCTCATAAAATTCTTTACAAGTGTCAAGTATAGGATCTTGATTTCTGAAAATTCTCATTAGTTGGAACCATAAGAACTGTTCCTTAAGGCATAGAGCATAAACTCTGGGTGGTGGTCTGCATTCCATAATCTGACCAGTTACTTTTAACATTTCATCCATTTTTGCTTTTAACTCAACAATTTCTTGCTTCTGACTTTCAATTTTCTTTTTCAGTTTCTTCCTTTCTACCTCCCATAGACTTTGTTGCATGTTAGTCTAGGCTATGTTCCAGAAAGTCAGGGTTTGCAATGTAACTATTTCCTAGTTGGCTTTAACATATTCCATAAACTCAATCAAAAATATCTTCTTATAAACAACAATGGCTTTACAAGTTACAGGATGAAATGTAGCTTCACTAGGCACATTCAATTGTTCAGTCAGTTCCTACTCTTGCTACAAGATGAATTCTTGTTGCTACAGTGGAGAAGACTGTGTTTCCTCCGAAAACTGCATAACAACAGTAGCCAAGTCATCAAAATTTGGTAACCCTTGCTCATTATGCTCCATTTCCTTTATCTCAACTTTTTCCTCTTCAGGAACGAATGAACTCTATACAACATTTTCAGATACATTTTGAGAAACATCAAATTCAAACTATACAGATCCTTTTGAAATTACAACAACCTCAGGTTGAGGTGAAGCAGGGGAGGTCTTATATTGTTTTCTTGTGGAAACTCTTCTTTCATTGGTGTGGCTGTAGGAGATGTTCTGGTAGCCTTCCTTTTTCTGGTCTGCTTAGAGGGCTCTACCCTGCCAAAGGATGATGGTGAATTGGTGTTAGCAAAAGGTGTTGCTATAGGAGAGACGGTTGCAGGGGAAGATGCTGCAAGAGAAGAGAATTGCCTTTTCTGAGAATGAGGGTCAGACTCTGGGGTTTGTTCTACCCTAGATGACTCACCTGCCTTTGTTTTTCCCTTCTCTCTCCTAGTGGCAGACCTAGTTTGTACCCGAGTAGAGGATTCTGATGGGGGAGCTATAGGACCAGGTGCTATAGGAGTAGATGACCCTTGCCCTGTTCTACTGGTAGACGCGATTTCTTTCTTCTTTTTCTAAGGTGATGGGGTAAGTACCCTAGGGGGTTGTGGAATTTGCAAGCTCTTTTGGGCAATGAATTGTTGCCACAAAAGAGGTGAGACATCTTTCAATGAGTGTTCAATCAGTAATTTGATAAGGCCATAGTGAGTAACAAAATTATCTTTCCCTTGTTGGGTTCCATGGGCACTTTGTTCTAGAAATTTTAACAAGAAATTCAGAACATTTACAACTAAGCCATGCCTAATATGACTTAATAATTTGAAATGATACGAATGCAGGTAGGAAAAATGGCCTTCACAGGTTAAATACCTGATTATGTAAGCGGCGTATTCTGAATAAGGAGGAGGCAATGATACCCATTTGCATCCTTGCTTGGAGACTTCCAAAGGTCCATTAGTGGGCATTGAAAACTCAGCCCTTGCAGCGGCAACATCTAAAGAAAAATTTTCTCCAATGGCTGGAAGCCCGGTTACTTCAGCAATTCTATCTTTAGTTGCAACAACCGTTAGACCCCATATAGTGGCTTCCCCTTCAGAAAGGGTTCTCAAAAATTCTCCAGCAGCCTCCTCATCAAAAGCATTTAAACTCAAGAAATAGTTTAACCATCCACAAATGCTGAATGCGTGGACTATTTGAAGATTTTGCAATAATAATTCATGAGCTACAGGCTCATGTCACACCAGCTAACCACCCATGTTCACAGTTTTCCCCTAGCTGAACTCAATTCTTTGCTGAAAATTCAAATTGTCTGTTTCCCTATCTACTCTGGTTTTTCTTCTGTCATGCCATCACATTTCTTTCTTTTCCAAAAATGAACTTTTTGAACAAGCAATTTTAATAATAATTTACAGAAAAACATGCAATAAAGAAGAACATGCGATCATATTTGGAAAGTACCAGAAAAATAATAAAGAAAGGTTATTTGCACAGTTATGGCAACAACGAAAAGACAGGTTTTAAAAGGTGGATTACCCCGCCCCCTACTTAGAGTATGACATGTGTCCTCACATGTACTAAATAATAGGCAGAGATCAGGTAATAATGACTGGTACTGTCATAGCAATAAATAAATAAAATAAAATAAATCAAATATGCGATAACAAAAGATATGGCGTACCTTTGATATTTGCATGTACGTGTAAAGAAAGATGACAACGTCTGCATGAGTTGACAGTTGGGAATGATATCTTAACTAAGGGTGATGCGGATGGATGAAGTGGATGGGTGACGTGGGTAGACGAGATGAATGGATGGAATGGATGGATGGGATGGATGGATGGAAGATAAAGAAGTGAGATGGGGCGATAAATGAGAATGGAGAAAAAGGGGTTTCCTTTTAAAAAGAAAACCTTTATTATGAACATATTTTTTTTTAAATTACGGTGAACCTGCAGGAGAAAGGCTAAAGCCTTCGGCTACAGGAAGAGTAGTGGGAGGAACCTAAATGAACTGCTGCATGAATTCTTCTTTTGAAACTCATTTAGGGTACAAACGAGTCACTGGCCATTAACTAGCAATTTGAAATGGACTGGATCAATTGTCACCAACTGTACAGCTCCGTTGTCAAACACATTCTCAACTTCATAGGGGCAAATCCAGCGTGTTGTGAGCTTACCTTGGTTCTCTTGATATCTGGAATCATATAACAGAGCCCAATCACCAGCAAAAAATTTCCTGGTTTTGATGTGTTGATCATGCCATTTCTTCCTTTGTTGTTGGATTGCTTCTGTGTGCTGCAGGGCTGCTTTTCTCATTTTGTCCAAAGCATTTAGCTGTAGGAGACGGTCCTTCTATTCTTCAGATATTTCCATATTGAGTTCAAGAGCTATCCTCAAAGTTTTGTGCTCAAATTCTATGGGCAACATGGTTGTTTTCCCATAAAGCAGCTCAAAAGGTGTAAACCCAGTTGTTGTCTTCCATGTAGTTTTGTAGGCCCAAACTGCTTCAGAAAGTCAATTGCTCCAATCTTTTCTATTGAGCTGCACTATCTTTGTTAGGATCACCTCAATTTCCCTATTTGTTACCTCCGCCTGACCATTGGCTTGAGGGTGATAGGGGCTAGACTTCTTATGTTTGATCTTATAGTCATTCATTAGTGCAGTGATTAGATTCGATGTGAATTGAGCTCCCTGATCAGTTACAAGCTCTCTGGGAACTCCAAATCTAGTGAAAATTTGTTCATACAGAAATTTAGCAACCTTGTTATCTCGAGCATGAGTCATAGCTTTTACCTCAACCCACTTTGTTACGTAGTCTGTGCAAACTAGAATGTATGACTTGCCATTTGATGGTGGATCAATTGGTCCCACAAAATCAATTCCCCATTTATCAAAAGAGGTGACTATTACCTATGGATATAGTGGCATTTCATCTGACTTGGTTGGTCTTCCCATACATTGGCATCTGTCACATTTCCTTGTATAGGCCACAACATCCTTGTGTAATGTTGGCCAATAGTACCCTGTTGTAAGAATCTTCATTGAGGTTCTTTTTGCTGCAAAATATCCCCCACATGGTTCATCATGGAAAGCATGCAAAATATCATAAGTCTCATCTTCTCTTACACATCTTCGCATCACTTGATCAGGTCCAGTATAAAAAGACAATTTGCAATCCATGAAAAGTTAAAATTTTTCTCTATTAACAATTTTTTTTTAGAGAAAAGTGGGCTAGTATTTTGCTTGTTGCTAGATAAATTGAAATATCTGCATACCATGGTGTATGTGTAGCAATGGAAAACAAGTGTTCATCTCGGAACCTATCATCAATGACCTCATGTTCAACAAGTGTAGCTGATTGAAGTCTTGATAAAAATTCAGCTACAACATTAGCTCTTCCTGGTTTGTCAATTATTGTAATGTCAAATTCTTGTAACAACAGGAGCCATCTTGTCAATCTACCAGAAATGGCAGGTTTGTTCATCAGATACTTGATTGATGCATGGTCAGTATGGACGAATATCTGATAACCTATGACATAATGCCTAAATTTATTCAAAGCATACACTATTGTGAGCAAATCTTTTTCTATAACATTATAGTTGAGCTCAGGACCTTGAAGGTTCTTACTGATAAAGTAGATAGTATGCTCAATTGAATTTTCTTTTTGACTTAAAATTGCTCTTATACCAAAATCAGAGGCATCAGCATGTATGTGAAAAGGAAAATTCCATTTTGGACCTTGAAGAATGGGGGCTTGAGTAAGCAAATCTTTTAGTTGCAGGAAAGATTTTTCGCAGGCCTCTGTCCACTCGAATTGAGAATCCTTAGTTAACAAGGCATAAAGTGGACTGAAATTTTACTGAAATCTTTTATAAATCTTCTATAATACCCTGCATGGCCAAGGAAACTTCTGACATCTTTTTGTTTTGCAGGAGTTTGTAAATTCAGAATAACTTCAATTTTAGCAAGGTCGACCTGAATTCCATTCTTTGAAATATGATGACCTAGAACAATACCTTCTTCCATCATTAGAAAACACTTTTCACTGTTTAGAGACAAATTTTTCTTTCTACACCTTTTCAATACCTTTTCTAAATTCACTAGTGCTTCTTCAAATGTGACTCCATAGGTAGTGAAATCATCCATATAAATCTCCATACAGTCATGAGATATATCAGTAAAGATACTAATTACTGCTATCTGAAATGTTGCTGGTGCATTGCATAGACAAAATGCAAGACCGAATAAGCAAATGTTCCCCATGGATAGGTAAAAGTGGTCTTATCTTGATCTTCAGGGGCAATTTTTATCTAATTGTACCCACTGTAACCATCCAAAAAGGAAAAATATCTTTTCCTAGATAGTGAGTCCAGTACTTGGTCTACAAATGGTAGTGGAAAGTGATCTTTTTTAGTAGTAGTGTTCAACTCTCTGTAATCTACACACTCTCCATTTTCCACCTTTCTTGGGAACAATAACTAATGGAAAAACCCATTGACTGTTAGAGATTGGATAAATAAAACTAGCATCAAGCAATTTTTGAAACTCACTTTTAACTATTTCTCTAAGTGCTGGATTTACTCTTCTTTGAGGTTGTCTAACTGGTAAACAATCTTCTTTGATATATATCTTGTGAGTACAAACTCAAGGATCTATTCCTTGCATGTCCCCATATTCCCATGAAAAAGATTTATGCTGGTCTTGTAGCATTTTTAATAAGATAGCCTATTAAGATTGTGACAACTTGCTATTGATATTCAAACAGTGACCTAGAGACAATTTTATCTGCTTAGTGAGATTACTCATAGAATCTACAGGTGATGTTTGTATTTCTTGTGGAAGCAAGTTATTAAAAATTGTTGGAAGTTTAGGCAGTGAACTCTCAGAATTTGGTTACTACATGAAACATTGTAGATGGCTGCCACTTGGATCAGATGAACTACCCGTATCAGAGTTGTACTATATAATTTGAAAAAGCAAAACATCCTTACGCTGAAGTTGTGAAAATGGATCATTTTGAAGCATCATTAATTGAGTCAAAGAATTGGCTTTTTCAGTTTCTTCCCCCACATCTGGCCAAACAGGTTGGGACAAATCTGGTTGAGGTCTAGCAGGCGGATACAGAGCCAATTTTTTTGTGGACTGTCCATCAGAAATGGTCATATCTCTAGAATGACATCCTATAAAAGTATCAGCAGTTGCTAACCATGGTCTACCAAGGATAACTGGATACCCTCCTAAAGTTTCCTTAACTGATAATATTGTGAAATCAGCTGGATACTCCCAAGATTCAAGAGTGATAATTACATCTTCCACCATCCCATCAGGTTTAACTGTGGAGCTATCTGCAAGCTACATAACTGTGGGTGTAGACCTAATGTTTGAAATGTTCAAGGAGTCCATAGTATGCTTTGTCATAACATTAATGGCAACACCTAAGTCAATCAAAACAATTTTTACAATTTGGCCATTTATATGTATTTGCACTACAGGACTTCCAGAGTCAATATACTTTGGGATGACTATATTTCCCAACATTATATCAGCCAATTTCTCTAAGACATGAATTGTTTGGGGATCCTTTTTCTTTCATCCAAGCTTCTTCAAACAGACCACTTTAATAGCTTTTCCAAAAATAGGAACATCTTTAATAGCCTGAAATAAGGGGATTTGAATTTGTACATTTTTGAGTTGATCCAGAATGTCAAAAGTGGGTTCTTCCATGGATTTAAATGCAGTACTTTGCAACCTCTGAGGAAAAGATGGTTTGTCTTGACTTTGCAAAACAGGTTCCTTAGAAACCATATCAGGTATAGGCATATGCTCAGTAGGATCAGCAGGTGTAGTAGATTCTTCAAGGGGAGAATCTGGTATTTCAATAATTAGAGGTGGTTTTGGAGTAGGTAAAGTGGTTCTAGACCTCAAATGGATGTTATTAATGTTTAAGGCATAAGATTGATATTGGTTGGCTTCGACAAGATACATAGGCTACTGTGGCTGCTGCTGTTGCCTATTATTGGGATTTGGCAACGGCTGGGCACACATAGGCATTTATTTTGGAGGTCCAGTATTTGTGGTAGTTGCTGCAGGAGGTGGCATAAGGGCCTATGGTTGCGGCTGTGGAAGCTGGAAGAATCCAATGGACTGATTTTTCTATTACTGAGGACCTCTCCATTGAGGATTTTGCTACCAATTACTTGAAGGTGGGGTCCATTGTCCTTTTGGCTGTTGCCAATCTCCTTGAGGAGATTGCCATTGCAAGGTTTGATAATTAGGCCAATTTGGTTGAGGTTGATTCCAGAGTGGTGGTGTTTCATATGCATGTTGCCATTGGTTATTATAGTTAGAATAAGGATTACCAAAAGTTAAAAGATCTTGAGGCGTACCTTGTCTTTGGGCCCATGGTCTCCTTTGTGCAACAAAGAACACTTGATCATCATCACCTTCTACTGGCTTGAAGTCAGTAGGTAGTTGCTTATCTTCCAAATTAGCCACCATCTTGCATCTGCAGTCATGCTTCTTCTATCTACAATATAGACAGAACTTGGCCAAAATTGCCTCAGCTTCCTCATGTTTCTTTCAAGCTTGCATAGTGTCTAGTTGTGTAGCCATATTATTAATGATGTCCTGCTTGAAGTCAAACAGCAAATTTGTTATCTCCATCCGAGAAACTCCACCAGAAGAAGACTTCCCCACTGTAGCATGATGACCTCGACCTTTCTTAACTATTGCTCAGGAGTAGTTAAGACATATTTTCTTTATATCATCCCAAGGCAGTTGGGTTATAACACCTCCTCCCATCAGGTCCAGGGCATTTATACAGGCATCACTAACTCCCCTTAGAAAGAGTAGTTTTTGAGAGCCCTCGTTGAGAGTATGGTTTGAGTTCCTCTTTAGTGAAAACAAAAATCTAGAAATATAATCTTCTAGAATTTCATCCTCCTTCTGCTGAATTCAGAATATGTCATCACCTTTGCTGGCACTCTTACAATATTCCTTATACTTCTGAAGGAATTTCATCTGCATGGCTGCCCAACTATCAACAACGCCTCTTCCTAGACTCATGAACCATCTGAGAGCTCCCTCCTTCAAGGTGGAAGGAAATAACTTCAGTTTATAAGTGTCTAAGTTGTAGTCATAACTGTGACAGAGGACATCAAACTCAAACATAAAATTTTCAGGGTCCTCTGTGACTAGGCCATAGAATTTTGGAAGTAGTGAAGAAGGTATATTCTTAAGATTGTCAGTATCTCGTTGGGGAACAATGGGAAACTCAAAAGAAGGAGGTGGATTATTTGCCATGTTTGCTTGCTGGAATAACAGAGCGAATGGATTTTCCTCAGGTTCATTGTCAGCTGGGTCAAATGGTAGTTCAACAAACATGTTTTCAGGGAGGAACCTTCCCAGTGCGTCTCTTCTTCTTCTATGCATGCAATACAATGAATGGTGGTTTGAAAGATTCTGAAAATTTTTGACTAACAAACTAATACTAAAAATGACTTCTGACAAATCCTTAGCTTAACACCATCCCTGGCAACGGCGCCAAAAATGGTTGCACCCACAAAAGGATATGAAAATCACAGTAAAACCTTTCCTAGGAATTGGACATTCCAACAGGTGACTAATATCTCTCTATGGACGTTCATTTACTTGTCAAACTAGGGGACGTATACTTTAAATGGCGCAGCACAATATATGCACTAAGAATTGGTTTCGGTCAAAACTTAGTAGAAATAAATACTTGGAAGGAATTCTATCTATGCTATAGGAAGGTAATGCAAAGTTCTTTAACTCAACTATGATTTGATTAAAATAGAAACCATAACAGCTATGACTAAAACTCAAACTATGAACTGGCCTTATGCTGTAGAAACAGGCACAGGGATGGATTCCCTATGCTCCAAGAGCAATACAAGACTGAGTTTGTATGAAAACTTCAAAGATGAAAGCTAACTGAAGATCAACAGAAAAGAACAGCTAACTAACTAGCTACAGATACTTATTAAGTGGGCCCCCTTAGCAAGCATCTTCTGATTACGCAGGTGCTGAACTCAGAACTTCATCAAACTTTATTCATGAAAACAGAAAGGTATACATTGCTTTGTTGATATAAACTAACAACAAACTATGTCTCTTGTCAAACAGATTCTACTTTTCATTATCATACTGACTCTTACATGATATCTGCTATTTTTCTATCACTATGCTTCTATCTTACTCTAACTATCATCTCTCTCCTCACTCACGTAGGAGGAGTACTTTATTTAAAATTAGGAGAGCAACTAACTAAGTAACCCTATTGAAGAAAGACATGCAAGTAAAGTGTATCCCAAAATCAAGGAACAAACTTCATAAATGAATTTATGCATTCAACCTGATCCAGAGAGAATCTAGCGCTCCACTCTTTCTAAATTGACTATCATTAAAAATATTTCCCAACAATTTCGGTCAAAGAGTCTTCGCCGGAGCTTCCTCGAAGTCGTGTAGGAAATGGACTTTACTGCAAGGCCGAGATCGGCTGCGCTTGACTTGATCATTCTTCAACAACCTGTGAAACAAAAGGTAACATATGCAAAAGAAAAGGCATATGGCACATACACAATATCCATTCATTAATCACACATTTAAATCTATTTCATCATTCAAAAACTGTATGCGATATACCAGTCATTTAGGGAGTCAACGGGGTAATAAATGTAGTCAAGTCAACACAATAAGCTACAAGAATATGCAAATGTTTTGCTACAGGATATCCCCATAAAAGGTTTCAAAAGAGTTTTAAACAACCACGAATAACAAAAGTAAAGGCATTAAAAGTTCATCATAATATCCAAACTATGAGCATATTTTTGGCTCATCACCCTAGTGGATTAAACTCATGTTTTTAGGCAAATATGATGCATAGATGTTACGGTTTGAATAATAGCTCTTAGGGATTGGTTGGTATGGGTTGGAATTGATTTGGTAGACCCAATTTGAAATTTTGGAAGCCTTGGTTTAAAGATTGGAGACCTATAGATCAAAACTTGGTAATGACCTATTTGCATAAGCCTAATTAGGCCTTTTCTAGGTGTAGAAGTAGAATTTAGTCCTTGGTGTTCCACAAAAATCATACCTACAATCTTGATATGTTTTCAAAGGGCTTAATGGGTATCCAAAAAAGGTTTTAGGTTGTGGGTTGGAGGTTTTACCTAAAATTTATGAAAACAATATCATGTGCTACAAGGAATAGTGGCAAATTGTGAGGAAAGTCATTCTATTTGAGCTATTAAGATGTTGACAAAGAATTGTTTGAGTTAGTCTAATTGTGAGATCCCCTACTCTACATCAATAAAATAAAAAATAAATAAATTATATCTTATATACATAAAGCTCTTGCATATAAAATTTCATTAGACATTATTAAACAAATAATATACTACTTAGTGGATTTACAACTTGCTTGTTTATCAAACCAAGGCATGATAAATATTCATTATTCTTGGCCACTTTTTTTCTACGAAAGTGCTCATAATTTGTCACTGATATTTAATAATTATGATCACTATCATCTAATTTCCACCTTAAAGTCTTTTTCTTCATTTCCTAAAGTCCAAATAAATAATAATGTATAAAGGAACAATTTGAATCAATAGAAGTAGTGGAATATGAGTTTAAATCTTAGATTTTGGACATTGAATGGGATTTTTAGTTTAGAAACTAGAAAACTTAGTCACACACAAACAATAAATGTGCCATGAAAAACCAAACATATATTTGATACAGTTGATCTAAATAACAAAGACAAATCAAATTGGAGACAACCACACAATTGTATTCAATAATATTAACAAACAACTAAAATCAAAAGTTCAACCACCAAATTATAACTACTTCTCCATTGATATTCTTCAAAATGATTTTACAATACATATTAGAAGTATTTTATCTTCAAAAAATTATCCTACTACTAATGATTTTTTGATTCGATCTTGGTTTCCCTTTTATAGATAGATAAGGTTAACAATAAGCTTCACACCGGTGTTTCATTTCAAAAAATGTCTTTTCATTTATCTAAATCAAAAGGTCTTAATTATCATTGTTTACCTATGGTTACATAAAATTAATGAACTTAGATAAGAAATGAAGAGAACTCATTAAATGTTGAAGTCCAGAGCACTCGAAAGACACCAATGTTTGTTAGTCATTATAAGGTACCCATGATCATTTCAATCTGGCAAGGTCCTCTCTCTATGATAGCATCTTCAATATTCGGTAATTCAAAATTTCTAACACTAGGCCTATTCTTCTAGGGGAGCAAGATATGTCTATTCCCATTTGAAAACTCTATAGTAATCAAGCCATTTATATTCTTAAATCTTTGATATGTTGGCAAGGTGACTTCTCCATCTACTATCTAACAATCCTCTAGTCTCTACAATGAACTTTGAGTATCCAAAATCTAGTGCAATGATCCCATCCAACATCAAATTAAAAATATGGACATTTATATCATGATCTTGTTGTAAATGAGCAATACAATTTTAGACTACTTGTTTGAACTCACTTTTCTAATTGGTGAAATCTTTTATCAGATCATCTTTTCCAAGCATCTTAGGCAAAAACCACTATTTGATTGTATGGAAGCATTCTATTCTTATAGTGATCTTCTAGCTCTCCCTTGACACATATTAGGACTCATCAATCACTAATTTTACCATCCTCTTTGTGGGATTTAAAGCTACAGGTCCATCCACACTTCTCTATAAGACCTTACACATTGTGTGCAGTGTATGATGCATGGGTTGCCATTTCTTAAAAAAAGGATCCAAAACAAGAGCATGGGCTCTCATCTGTTCTACTGTTTGGGACATGGAAGTATAACATTCATGCACATTTTTTTCCTTGTCTATCACCATCTTGATTTTGTGCTCCAAGACTTTTTCTAATGCACCATAGATTTGTTTCTTTACTTTTATCTTCTCATTGCACTTCTTTAAGCTTCTATTTCTTGCTTCAAGAACTCTATTTGATCAGTGGAAACAACATCAGTCTTTTGGGTTGAGGGTTGGTACACTACCATTTCAATCCTTTGAGAAGGGTCTACCCCTTTCAGTTACATCAGCTTCACATTCTCTATAAATAATTAACCCTTCATAAATAATTAATAGTATAATAAAGTATTTAATCATTAATTATTATATGTATATGTTTTATAATACATATAATAAGTAGATTAATAAGTTTGGTGAATACCTTCTTTAAGTATTTGGCTACCCTTCCTCCTATATTTGAAAATCTTCTATTTCATTGATAAGAAGTGGAATTTGGGATATTTTGTAAGATAAGTGAACCATATTGTTCTACTTATGATATTTATAATTGAGCATGATATCCCTAGGTTTTATCTATAATTTTATAGACAATTTTAGGGTGTTTCATAAAATAATAATATTTTTAAATTTTTTCTTTCTAGAAGGTTTTTCCCATGTATTTATCGAGTGATATCTTAAATTTGTGCATCGTATAATACTCATTTCATTTATTTTATATGTTTTATCTATAGTGATTACAAATGTGTGCTCTTAATTGCTAAGAACCTTGATGACACTAGGGTAAATGCAAGAAGATGAGTCCACGAAATGTGGAAGTCTTTCCCTTAGGCAAAAAAATGAATTCGGCTTTTTAAAAACGGGATCCCGATTTTTAATAAATGGGATCCTGATTTTTAATAAATGGGATCCTGTTTTTAATAAATGGGATCTCGTTTTTAAAAAGCAGGATCTTGTTTAGCTTTGGGATCCCAAGCCTAAATTTAAAAAATGGGATCTCGTTTTTTAAAATTTCCATTTTTTTCAACACGTGATCCCGTTTTGAAAACTTTCTTTTTGGAAACTTCCAATTTTGAAAAATTTCCATTTTCTTAAAGTTTTCAAAAGATCCATTTTGAAAACTTTCCATTTTTGGAAAATTTTAAAATAGGATCTGTTTCATAGAACCATAAAAAATGGTTTTTTTTTATGAAACAGGATCCCATTTTTTAAATTATGAATTTTTGGGCAGGTTTTTGGCTTATTTTTGGTTTAGGAAATGGCTTGGGGACCTGAACCTAAGCTTTAGACCTAGTTTGACCTGCAACTTGAAGGTCATGTTAATGCCACATGAAAATAATGAATTTGGACATATGTTTGAAGACCTATTTTGCAGATTTTTTTATGAAATTAAAACCCATTATAGATGAGACAATGCATATTCCAAATATGTAATTTTTTTAATAATTTGATTATTTTTTCTATTTTTCAATTAATTTCTAATGAAACTAGTCCATAAACTTGAATTATCAGGTTTTTTTAGTATTTTAATAACTTTTGATCAACAAAACATTTTGACGAACAGATTGCACGAGAACAAACTTCAGACAATTCTTTTTTAGTTTAAAAAAAAATCAAAAAATGATAAGTTTAGGTCATCTTATGCATGTCGTACACAACGATTTTTCAAAACGACAAATATGCCTAATAAAATAAAATAAAATAAATATTCAACAAAAAATTACAAAAAAATATTGAAAACAAGTTTTAGTGAGTCACAAATCTTTTCCCAAAAGGATTTAGAAAAATATGATAATTTAGGTCAAAATATGGATGTCGTACACGTGCATGGTATGGTATAAAAAAGTGACTTTTAAATAGTGGTTTTTAGAAATGCCTATTGAAACTCATTTTTTACAATTTGGGTATTGAAATAAATTACATATTTGGAAACTAGACTCCGAGTACTACATTTTATGATTAGTGACTTTTTTGAAGATTTCATCTCTAAGTGCTTCAAATTTTAAGGTCAAATGTGTCAAATTCTAAAAATCAGTGAGAACACTTCCACTTTTTTATCAAAAAAGTGGACTCAATTTCTTGCACACACCCACTAGAAAAAGACACACTTAGATCAATAGAGTGGTAGACTCCCCACTTAAATAAGATCAATAGAGTGGTAGACTCCCCACTTAAATAAACACAACTCAAGTGCTCAACATTACATCTTTGAATATTATTCAATCACACCCATCCTATGTGGATATGAATATCATAGGACCAAACTACAATAATATTTCCTACATTTTATAAATCTCTTGTATTTCAAAGAAGGCACTATTTAATAACATAATTGTGGGGAACACTTTTTGTAGAAATTATAAAAAATCATTATACTTTTTAGGTCTAACATCATGCTCCATAAACATTTATTGAAGGCACCTATAGACACTAAAAAATATCATCAACCTGCAAATGCCATTTTTCACACTGATTTCCCTTCTTCCCTGCATAATTGAATGATTTTAATTATTTGATTATTTTCTAAAATCATATTTTTCTATTAATTAATTAATCTTAATTATTTATTTAATTCACTTCCTCTTTTCTATTCTTTATTAATTTAATAAATTAATATTTATTTAATTATATCACTAATTAATCCTTTCTCTATAATTAAATAAATTCCATTTATTTAGTTATTTATTTTTCATTTTCCTACAATAATTAAATAATTATTTTGATTATTTAATTATTTCTCAGTTTTCCCTCCACTATTAAATCATTATTTTAATTATTTATTAATTTGTCTTTTTCATCTACTTTTAATTAAATAGTTATTTTAATTAAAAGTTGACTTTTTCCTTTGCATCTATAATTAAATAATTATTCAATTTTCCCTCCTAAATTAAATAATTTTATAATTATTTAATTTAATCCAACAACCTCTTTTTTTCTGTCAATCTCGTCTTCTATCTCAATTAGTTTTCACACTTGATAAGGTTTTATTACCTTTTAATCTCCACCATCCATCCTTGACTAAACCTTATATTTTCCCTAACCCTATTTCTTGGCTTCTTAAAGCAATCTTATCCATTGATCTTCATAATTTAATCTTGGCCCTTCATTCAAATTTGGTTTTCTATCAAAGGGGCCTATCCCTTTAACTTCAACCCTATAGCCGCTATATTTGGGTATGTGCAGGATGATGATGGGCCGAAAAGTGGAAATATGATGGGTATGTGTAGGGTATGTGGCTGACTACTTGTTCTTACCAAAAAATGATGAAACAAAAAGGTATTTTAAAGGAAATTCTTAGATTTCCACCAATATAAATTATGCTTTACTTTTAATTTAATAAATAATTATTATTCATGTTTTCTATTTGAATTATGACTAAATTCCTGATTGATAGGCTGATTAATTATTTATCTTTCAAAGTGCATCACATTTTCTGAATCCAAAACATGTGTCACATTCTATGCTTCACATACTATAGGATTAAAAAAAAATTAATTTCATGAAGTTTTGACCAAGTTAAAGTGGTTAGACATACAAATTTTACATTTTTTAAAAGTTGTAATTAAAAATTCATAATTAATTATTTACTTGGAAAAAATTATAAAAAAAAATCCATCACATCAAGATATGAGTCCTCTACTTATATCTAAAATCTTATAAAAAAATATTATCATTTTATTGTGGTTAGGGTGGTCAGATAGACACGTACTTATTTTTCCCCTGAAATTTAAGTACTACTGCATTGAAATTTCAATTTTTCACCAAATAGATTAAAAAAAAAAAACCTAGTAGTTTAGAAACTACCTTCAATTTTCTACAGACTCTATTCTTACATATTTTTGAAATAATATACATAACTTATTCAAATTTTTACGTCAAGTTGTCTAACTCTGATTATTTTGAATTTTTTGCCATTTAAGAGCCGGTTTTTTCCATGATGATCCTGCACATACCCATTTGAAATTTCGCTGTCACTATCATTAGGCTTATTCTTGCATACTACAAATCTAAGGGAAAGTTAGCATATAAAGAAAAATAAAGAAGAGCAATGAAGGTGACTCAACTATGGCATATGAATTATTGTAATATTGCTTTATTATTTTATGTTTCTATGTTCATTTGCACTTCATTGTTGGATTAGGGTCTTTATGGCTTGAGTTTTATTAGTTAGTGTTTGTTACTATTGATTCAAGCTTTGTACCTTGATTTTACAATGATTTCTATGAATTATGCAAAAAGCTCCACATCTAACATCTTTTTTCCACTCCATATTATCCCCAAGGTAACAAACAAGTTGAGGCATACAATAAAACCATCATCAAAATACTTAAGAATATTGTCAATGATGTTTGTCGTGATTGGAACCTCCAACTAAATCCCATCTTATGGGCCTATTGAACAAGTATTTGCATTCCCATAGGAGCCACACTATATTTCCTAGTCTTTGGTTTTGAATTCATCCTTCCAATTAAGGTTGATTTACCTTCCTTGAGGGTATTCGTGCAAGGGATTATTGATTATGAAGAGTACCACCTATCCAGATTGCATGAGTTGGAGTTGTTAGATGAGCAAAGATAGAATTCATTGGTCCACCTACAAGCTTATCAGAAACATCTTCATTGTAGCTATAATAAGAAGGTTCTTGTTAAACATTTTGACATTGGTGACTTGGTCTTAAAGGAGAATCCAAAGAATCAAATAGAGCTAGAGAAACCTAGCATTTTGAGCATAATTGGTTGTGTCCTTACATCATAATGTGTTCAATAGTATATTGATCCAACACTTATTATATTTCTACTCCTAAAGATGAATGGTTACTAGTCACTATCAATAACATGCGCCTTCCTAGATACTACACCTAGCTTTCAGAGAGCCCCATCAAAAATCAAAAAATAAAAAATAAATATTAAAAAATAAAAAATCATCACCATGATGAAAACTTGGAATATAGACATAGTGTGTGACCACAAAAAAATTGAGAAAATAGTAAAGATAAATAATCCATCCAATAGGGAAAACCACTTCAGTAGCACTTTGGATAAGTACCATGGTGAAAACCTAGCAAATATGCACCATGTTTTGTCAGCCTTTGCTACATCATCATTATATCTAGTTTATCACCTTCACCCATAATAAATTCAACTTCACACCTCCTCATTTTCATCCATGATAATGCTTTGTTGTCCTTCTCATGGCCTGTGAATGATTGAAATTTTGAATCTTTCGCCTATCACATCCATCCACCATAAAGATTATATAATTTCATTCCTAATGAATGGTCCTATACCTAACTAGTGGTAAATTCTTGACTTCATGGGATCCTAGACTTGATATCAGAGTTCATCATCTTAAAAAATTAAAAAACATTCAAATAATCTTTCAAAATCCAAAAAAGATCAATATATGTCAAAAATCCAAAAATATACGAGTAATCTTTCAAAAAGCCAAAAACACCCAAATAATTTTTCAAAAATCCCAAGAAATCAAAACATGTCAAAATCCAAAAAACCAAATAACCTTTAAAATCCCAAAAAAATAGTGTAAATTCTTGTCAGTCAAGGGAGTCAAACTATGATGTCTAGATGTGCATGTTACATAGGAAAGGCCATCATTGATGAGCCCCTGAAGCACTAGGTTAGTCCTTTAGGGTTTTTCAAGTTGTGTCAATCATGATTGACTCCATAATAAATTATTTATGGTCAAGGTCAATTGAACTATGATGTCTTTGTGCTCTTACATAGGCAAGGCCATCTTTGATGAGCCCCTGAGGCACTAGATCAGTTCCTTAGGATTTTTTGGGTCAGTCATGGCCTATTGCCATCCATCTCATAATAATTTTTCCCTTTCTAAGGTTGAAAATTTGGCCACACACAAATAGATATCTGACCCTAAACCAAATCATGAATCAACAAACTAACTATCCAACTAGTATTTAGTTTAAACTGATCAATTTCCTAATCATCAAATGTCCATGATCAAACACTTATCCGCTATCAATGGTCTTATACAAGAGGTGGCATTTTTGAAAACAAACTTGACATCTTATATGACTTGCTTGATGTCTTGAAACCATATGCAATCTTATCATTTGTCTAATACAAGATGTGTCCTTGAAACCAAACATAGTCATTTATTAACCCTATCATTTTCCTTATACAGGTGGCTACATGATTGAAATCAAACTCAACGTCTTATATGTAATGCTCCCTTCCTTGAAATAAGGAGTTATCATTCAATCAATCAATCTCATCAATTCTATCAGCAAACAATCACTGGAAAATGATCTATATGTTCACTGACTCTATTGGTCTACTCGGTCTTATCATTCTATTGATTTATCTTTGGTCATGTTACTAGCCACCTTGAGGATGTCTGAAGAAGGATTTAGAGGAGCGATGATGTCTCATGACCTATTTTTTCTTTGATTGTTGTTTATGATTTGTCTTGGCAAAAGGGCAAGGGAAACTTGGTTCCTAGTATGTGTCATGGCACTCCTTGTGTGTCACGTGTCTATTTTCACAAAGGGAAAAAATTGCACACCAAGTGGTCTATGTCATACCATGGTGCTCATTATCCATTGTTATAATTAAATGCCCAATGATGATAATCATGCAAGCCTAATATCTATTAAGAAAAATATCAATCCCATTTCATCTATTCCATTATTCCTTTTTCCATTCCTCACTAATCTCCTTTCCACCAGGTAACATTATCCTCTGACTAACATTTCTTTCATCAATCCTTGCATTTGCGCCTATCAAATTTTCTTATTGGAACAATTTCTCAATTTTTTTGAAACTCTTTCAAAATTTGAAAAATATTTGAGGGGGTATAAGTCTATCCTGACTTCACCAAGGCACACTAGGACATATTCTCATATGATTTTTTTTCATATTTATTCTTTGATACAACATTCAGACAACTTCACATTGCATCAAAGAGGGGCAAAATGTAGAAACTAAAAAATTTCTTATACTTGCAAACGCCATTTTTCACATCAATTTCCCTTCTTCCCTATATAATTGAATGCTTTTAATTATTTGATTATTTCCTAAAATTATATTCTTTTGTTAAATTATTTTAATTATTTAATTAGTTCACTTCCTCTTTTTCTATTCTTCCTTTATTAATTGAATAAACTAATATTTATTTAATTATGTCACTAATTAATCCTTTCTCTCTATAATTAGATAAATTCTTAATTAATTAATTAATTATTTTCATTTACCTACTATATTTAAATAATTATTTCAATTATTTAACAATTTGTTAGCATGTTCTTCCATAATTAAATAAATTATATTTATTTAATTATTTCCACATTTCCCACCAGTAATAAATAATTATTTTAATTATTTTCTAATTTCTCATTTTCTTCTACATTTAATTAAATAGTTATTTTAATTAAAAGTCTACTTTTCCCTCTTCTTCTATAATTAAATTATTTTATTTTTTATGCAGCAGGGGTGTCCATATGACTCAGCCCAGTGGCCCAGCAGCCCATACCTTTGGTACCTGGGGTGAGTTAGGGCGAGACTAGCCCGCTGTGGGTGGACACCATAGCCTACATATAGGCCCAATGGGAAACCTCTTTTTCTATGCCAATCTCTTCTTCTATCTCAATTAATTTCCACCCTTGATAAGATTTTCTTACCTTTCAATCTCCACCATCTATCTTTAACTAAATCGTATTTTTCCAAGCCCTAGTTTAGATTGCTTCTCAAACCAATCTCATCCATTGATGTTCATCATTTTATCTTGCCCCTTCATTTCAAATTTGGTTTTCTATGAAAGATACCTATCACTTTCATTTCAACCCTACAACCACTATCTTGAACTAGTGTGTTAAGTTTTAACATAGGGTAATTATTTTTTTCCCATACTAGGTGGTTGTTCACCCGTTACTTTTTTCTTACCTTTAAAAGGCTATAGATTATGTAATTTATTGTATTTCAATGCATTCTTTTTCACTCCTGGTGAAATAACATCTCTTGTGTTGCTTCTCTGATTCATGAAGGTTTGTATTGGTTTGTAGTTGCTCCTAGATGCTTTGCTCTAACATGGTATGAGAGCTTGTCTTCTGCAACCACCTTCCATTAAGAGTTTTCATCAGGAGTTTTTTTTTTATCCTCAATTTTTTAAATTGGGATTAAGTTTTCTGTTTAGGTGTGATTTGTCTCATTTGTTGTTGATTTTTCTTTTGATTAAGAGCTTGTGATTCTCAATTTGGATAAGGTTCTTTTCTCTCTCTTTCCATCTTCACCAAGTCTTTTGTGTGATTTTTCATGACTATTCTGCTTGAGGAGGGCGCAATTCAATTCCTGGGTGGTTCCAATTGGGCCACGATTTACATTTTTTCTGCCAAGTGAATTTGATCTTTAGAGGCCCGATTCTCATTTTTTGAGGGCATGTTTGAAATCCTAAGCTGCGAATCATCCATGGAAAGACGCGATTCCTCCTAGGGGGCGATTTACACATGGGAGTACATTTCTTCTGAGGAAGTAGCTACTAGAGGGTTTTTTTTTTCTGATTTGGAGGTGCAATTTTAACTTTGGCAGGCCATGATTCATTCTTATGCTACCAGTCATGGGAAATATTATTGCTAGAGATGAATTTGGCTATGATTTCATATTGAAAAGCGATTAGAGATATTTTTTCTAAGCTTGATTTTTGAAGGAAGGTTGGACGATTCAAAGGAATCATTTTTTTGTGATCATTAGAGGCACAAATTTTAGTTTTTGGGAAGTTTTCTTTCATCTCTAAGGCATGACTTTGTTATAGGTGATTTTTAATGAGGAAGATTGGCATTTGAAATAAATTCAAGAGGAAGCATTCAAATTTTTTGCTCAAGATGAGATGGCTGGTGTTTCTAAGAGGTGCATGATTATTTTCCTCCATAGAGGCCAAGTAACAATCCTGCCCAGCCTATGAATTTCCTCTCTTGCAGCGTAAGAATTCTCTTTGTGCAAAGTGAAAGTACTTGTTGAAGAGGTGTGATTTATTTTGTGATTGGAAGAAGGAACAATTTTCACTCCCTTGAAAGCTCTGGTGGTGTGTGAAGCCTATGAGAGGACCGATTTGAATTGAGAAAATACTTTTTCCTACAAATTTAATTTGTGGGTAGTGATTTCCTATTTTGAGAAGGTGACATTCTAGTGGCCCTGATTCATCACCTATACATTTTTGGAGTTTTTCTCATTTGGAAGGCTCGAATATGTGAGGGAATGTTTTTTTTGGAGGTGGAAATTTTTTTATAGAAATCATGATTGGAGTTGAAGAATTTGTAAGACTAGCATGGAAATTTTTTTGGCGGTTTTGGTGTTTGGTGCAAGGCATGCAAAGTCCAGTGAGGAGGATAAACAGGTTGTATCCTTACACATGTAGGCTGAGCCTCACTTGTGTAGGTCATGGATTCGCATAGCTTGCTATTGTGGCTCTTGCATAGCTACTCAATACCCAAATCATGGTGATCTTTTTGTAGACTGATTCACTTGCAAGCCATGACTCCCACATAGTCTTATTTTTCTTTCTTGAATTGACTTGATCATAAATTTACCAAGTTGTTTGAATCTGATTTTGAGGCTTGAGAGTATGACATGAAGATTTGAAGGTTGTTTTCTTCACTGAAGATTGACCATAAATGATTTCTTGGGTGCAACGATTCTTCCTTTTGTGAGGTGATAATTTTATTGTTAGAGCAAGAATTTCCTTTCTCTGTATGGCATCTATTTTTCTCCATACCAATGAGATGAACTATCGAGACCTTCAAGCAGTCATCCTTTCCTTGACGATGATTTGGTTGTGTAGAAGGCTCATTTCTTCACTAGAGGCTATACATTTTTTGAAACTTTATATTTTATAAAGTTCTCCCCTAAATATTTATTTAGGTTTCTATGCAACTTAAGTGGAGGTGGGCCCATTTGGAAGATTTCTAGAAGATTTAGCTCGCATTGTTAGCGTGTGGTATCCTTTTTCTATTTAAATAGCTTTGTAATTCCTTTGCTTGTTGTGAGCTAGTCTCACAAGTTGCGAAAAGGTTGTCTTTCGTGTGTGGTGATTGGTGATTATTATGTTGTTGACTTGTGCTTGGTGGAGTTTGTTTGTTTGGTGTTGGCTTGGAGATTAGGCAATGAGCCCCACCAATTTTTGCACCCAGTAAGCATTAATTTTTGCATACCTGATTAGTGTGAAGGTAATTTTCTAGGCCTTTTTTTCATTTTTGTATAACTTTTGATCCAGATGCTGAAATTTTGCAAAAAAAAAATTGTCGGAAAGCTGGTGATGTGTATTTTCCAGGGGTACAGGTGATGTTTCAAATTTTTTGTTGTTTGGATGCATTTATTGCTCGTTGAAGAAAAATATCCATTGTTCAGTCCCGAGCTCATAACTTTTTCTTAGTTCATCTATTTTTCATATTTTTGTGGCATTGGAAAGGCCTCTTCAAGTTCTTTAGAGTTACTCATGCACTTTTTCTAGATTTGGCCCCTAGTATAATTAATTCAATTTTTTGTGTTTTAACACTCTAGTTAGTTACTTGGTTATTTTGTCACTTGGAATATTTTTGGTTCCATGGGATGGCTTTATTTGGGTTACTGTATATGTTTTTCTAGAAATTTTTCCATTGTGAATATTTTTAGCATCATTTGTAAGCACTCTCTTATATGTAAATGCACTGAGATAAAAGGGCCACACTATTGTACATGTATTTCAAGGGGATTTTGCACATAAGGTTGTTGCACATTTTGTACTTAGATTGTATTAGAAAGTGCCATGGGGGATTGCGAAGTGCCTTTTTTATTTTCCATCACACCCTTTTCAAGTGAGTGTCCCTCCAAGACAACAATGAATCCATGTGATTCTTGCCTCTTGCATGTGTGCCTTGTTTTTACACACCCTTTTCAATTATAGGTACTTTCTTGTGCACTTTTAGATGATGTTTCTTCTCCTTCATGCACTACATGGTGACACAAAAAACTTCAGTGGATCTGTCATGCCTCTCCCAAGTCAAAATTATGGGGAGGTATTATATTGTTCATACTAATGCTTCATTGGTTTCACTTTAGAGTGAGTTATATATCTAGTAATTGTTCCTATGTACTAGGCTGATGCAATGCTTGGTTACTTGTGCATTTCGGTGAGATGGAGCATTTACCATATAGACACCCTTGCATTCCTATTTTGTAGAGGCAACCTTTCATCCTTCGTTGATTAGTGTTCTTCAAAATATTGGCACATGTGTTTTTGACTTGCATTGGTTGAGTAGTGTCATTTGGGTCACTCGTACAGATTCATGTGCCATCTATATTTTCAATTGACAAATGTTTTTCCTTTTTTCCATCTGATCATTGTTTGAGTAGTGTCATTGGGAGAACTTTCAAGAATGTAGATTGTTGTCTTTTATATCATGATCATCCTATTTTCAAAGGAGGTTCTTCAATTATAGAACTATATCAATCATCTTTTGACAATTGTTTGCAGCTTCTTCCTACTTCAGTGATGTTCTTCATGCTCCTATTCCTTGAGACATTGTTTTGGAGGATTTTTAGTCCCTCATCTTCTTTTCTCTCTTTTGGGGATGGGTTTTTTTCCCATAGGGTTTTTCTCCTTTTCTCCAATTATGAGAGATTTATTTTTCTTGCATTTCTAGTTGTAGATGGGTACCTAACATGGTTTTGTAGTCGGGACCCATATTGCATATTGAATCTTCATTTTGCATAATAATTCTCCCTAAGTTTGTACTTAAGGGGGGTGTTAATGTGTTAATTTTTAACATAGGGTAATTAGTTTTTCCCATACTGGGTGGTTGTTCACCCGTTGCTTTTTTCTTGCCTTTAAAAGGCTATACATTATGTAATTTATTGTATCTCAATACATTATTTTTCACTCCTAGTGAAATAGAATCTCTTGTGTTGCTTCTCTCATTTGTGAAGGTTTCTCTTGGTTTGCAGTTGCTCCTGGGTGCTTTGCTCTAACATATCTCTGACATTTCATTGTCATTATCATTAGGCTTATTCTTGCATACTACAAATCAAGGGTAACAAAGCACATAAATCAAAATTGAGAAGAGCAATGAAGGTGATTGAACCATGGCATAGGAATTTTGGCAATGTTACTTTATTGTTTATGTTTCTATAGTCATTTGTACTTCATTGTTGGATTAGGGTCTTTAGGGCTTGATTTTTAGGTAGTTGGTGGTTGATACTATTGATTCATGCTTTGCACCTTGATTTTACCTTATTATATAGTACCTACAAGAGATACATCCCTAGAGGCACTATTATAAATAAATAATGTCAATTATGATCATTTTGGAGTAAAAAAGAGAAAAAGGTATTCTTCTTGAGTTAAATTTTTGGATTTCACCATATTTGGAAGGGAAGACTTTGACAAAAATCATTAATATCTTATTCAAGTATAAGATGGAGCAATACAAAGTAAGAACTTGTGATCTTGAAGGTTTTATCCACATAATGAGAAAATAACTTTGTAAGATAGGGTATGATCACTAATTTTATAAAAATAAATACCTCATTAGGATCCACTAAGAGAGTGTGGACAAAAAATTAGTAGGAAAATGTAGTATAAGATAAGAATGGCCAAAAGAAAGTAGAATTATCCTTTTTTTGGAGGATTATATGCTAATATATAGGAATTTATTGAAAGCATGAGTGTTAAGCTCTAAAATATTAGGACTCTAACCATAATGCCTCCAAAGTTAAATATAGTTGATAGTACACAACATTTGGCCACTTCTCTTATTTCTAGTTAGCATGATGATAATCCTACACTAAAAATCTAAAAGTAAATGAACCTATTATAGAGGAATGTTTTCGCGAGAAACAAAAAATAAGAACTAATGTGCATTGTCAACAACCCTTGGTCACCTTGTTGACATTTGTGCCTTACACTAGTCCAAAAAGGTTTTTGATGATTTTATTTCATTAGTGGATGAAATTATAAATTTTATTAGGACCACTAAAAATTCTCAGATATTTAGGAAATTGGCCCTTATGTTGCAACCATGCTACAATATTTTAGTGGGAAGGAGTAATTAATGATACTAGGAATAAAACATGTGAGATATAATAACTAGTTCATAAGGATAGAGGAATTAAAAATTTCATTCATAATTTTATATTGGCATGATATAGGAGACCTAATAAGGAAACAATTTATTGAAGGTGCACAACTTGTTTCTAATTCTACAAAAAATTCCTCAATCTTCGAAGTAGATATTGTATATATCACAAGAGACTAGAGAGGAGTATTAGTCAACAAAAGTGGATGTCTATTGTTGCTAGGTTGGGATTTATCTTCAATGAAGGGAGAAATTCACAGTGTGGGCGATTACACTTGAATACGACAAGATCTCAAAGTTTGACAACACATAATGGCTTATTAGACAACTGATCATTAAAATAATTATTGACACTCTTGCTCATAGAGAAACTTCAATAGTGATGTACATATTGCTTGATTTAGTGAAGTAGTAACAAGAAAATTGCAAATTGATTATGATGCATTATTGCAAGATGTGTTTAAACTAAGAAAGAAATTAGGAGAGGAAAAGATAATCAAATAATTACCTTGGTCAACTCAAAACATTAAGTTGAGAACCAATTTGGTCTCTCCCATGTACACCTTAATAGGATTTACCATCATAAGGAGACACAAATGAGTTAATGGAATACTATTTTTATTGGAATATTTTACATCAAACCCATAGAATTGTTTAACCATCTAACATGAGAGCATGAGCTTTAAGTTGAAATACTTTTAGCTAACATCGAGAGAGTGAGGTGTATCTATTCTATAAAAAATGCTCAAGACATGATCATGGTCTCATCTCTTATAGTGTGGAGGCTTTGCACCCAACAAAATTTGATCCTTATTGGAGTTATTTAGAACAATTCAACTTCACTAATAGACTAAAATGCCATTGACTACCATAACAAATTCAAACTTTGAGAAAATATAAGAAACAATAGAAAACCCAAGCCAAACAAGCACGCTTCTATCAATTTACCGACATTTGTTTGATTCGTTCAAAATAGGTTTGGCTCGTAACTTGTCCCGCAAGAAAATGTAAGTCCTTTTTAAAATCATTAGTTTGACTACCTCGGAACTTGTCCGGCAAGAAAATCTAAGTCCTTTATAAAATCATTAGTTTGATTATCTCCACATTATGAATTAGGTTTTATGTAACTTTTAGTAATGCGCATGTCGCAACTTTTGAAATCGAATGGTAAAAGAAAATGATTCTACCCAAAACATTCGAATACTAAGGGAGGCGGCGACTATGAGTCAAATGGTTGAGCTCAGCCATGAGGTTCACTTCCAAACTATGTTATAAATATATTCACCTCCTCTCAAAAAATTGGGAAGTGAGGAAAGCAAAAGCAAAGGTAGAAAAAGAGAAGCAAGAGACAGTATCAGTACTAATGGCAGTGCCAAGAATCAAATTGGGAAGTGAGGGATTTGAAGTATCAGCACAGGGATTAGGCTGCATGAGCATGACTTTCTTTCCAAAGCCTGAAAATGAAATGATCTCCCTTATTCACCATGCTGTCTCCAAAGGCATTACATTCCTCGACGGCTGATGTGTATGGTCCTCATACTAATGAACTTCTCCTTGGAAAGGTAGGGTGCCTTCAATTAATCTGATTTTGAGAAGAATTATCTGGATTATCGAATGGTTTACTTTAATTTTGGAGCATTTTTACTTGATTTGCAGGCACTAAAAGGAATACGAGACAAAGTGCAGCTGGCTACCAAGTTCGGAGTGAGTTATGCAGGTGGGATAAGAACTGTTCGTGGAGATCCTGCGTATGTTCGTGCATGCTGTGAGGAGAGTCTGAAGAGGCTCGATGTGGATTGCATTGATCTGTATTACCAACATCGTGTAGATACAAAAGTCCCGATAGAAGTTACTGTATGTACTTTACCCTTCAGTGTCATCCTTTACAGATATAATATGGATTTAATTACTAAATGGGTGCTAGTATTCTTTTTTACCTTGTATTAAGCAACAAACTATAGGTTGATTGGTTGAATCATAAATTTTACTGTTTGAAATCAGCGGATTGTAAATTCCAAACTTATTCTGTGATATTTTACTCAATTTCAAAACTTAGTATCAAAATTTAATCTTCGGAGAATCGGACTAAAAGCTCCAATATATCTCTGTCAATTGAACTTATCCTATTTTACCCTGATATGTTCTTATTTTGATTTTCTCAGTTAAGGTTTGCTGCACATGTTTGGGACTACTCATGTTTCTTTTTATAATGATTTGGTTGAGAGGATGGAACGGTATATTTTTAATGTATGGCTTCTGCAGTAGATGGAGTTCAGTCTGGTTGCATTGCTTGCAGTATTTTGCAATAATTTTAGAACACTGTATCCTTGTCTTCAAGTCTTTCAGTTTCAGCTGGAAAGCTGTCCTTAAACCTTTGGGTTTTCAATTTATTGCATACTTCTAAAGTGAAAATTTCAAATTATATCTTAAAGACGTTTTTCTGTCTTAACGCTTTTGTTGATTCTCTATCTAAATATCAGTCATTCATGATAATCTTGAAGAAATACATAATAATAAGTTTTCTTTTTTATCTATTACAACAGATTGGAGAGGAAATAGATAATAATAAGTTTGCTTGTGTATCTATTACGCCAGATTAGAGAAATGAAGAAACTGGTTGAAGAAGGGAAAATTAAATATATTGGACTTTCTGAGGCATCTCCATCAACAATTCGAAGAGCCCATGCTATTCATCCCATTACAGCAGTTCAAATAGAATGGTCCTTGTGGTCTAGGGATGTTGAGGAAGAAATCGTTCCAACTTGCAGGTATGTGGGCTTTCAGACCTAGATTTTATTAGCTTAAAGAGTCTTATTTTGGATGATAAACACTTCGGTTATTATCTGCAGAGAGCTCGGTATTGGAATTGTGCCGTATTGCCCTTTGGGCAATGGTTTCTTCTCTTCTGGGACAAAGTTGGTTGAAAGCTTCACAGATAATGATCCTAGAAAGGTATCTGTATCTGTATCTATTGATTCTTCTTTGCATTAACAACCTGTATTAACAGTGTAGCTCTTTGGTAGTTGCTTATTATCATTATTTGTGATCTTCCCAGTTTTTTCCTCTTAATGTTTACGATTGGACAATAGAACTACTGTATAATTACAAGGGAAAACTTATTAGTTCTATTATCTGCAAGTTTAGCTGTTTATATATTATAGCAAGTCTAAAGTAACTCTATCTGTATGTGTGGGTAAATAAAAAAGAAAGGCACATTGGAAAAATTTCGTGGGTAAATGACAGAGGATGTAGGCACCTCGAAAAAAAACATTGGTTTTGACATCTGGTTAAGCATTTATAGTTATAAGTAGGAAGTTTTGGAGTTCATTTGTATGAATTTGTTTACATATAATTATAACTAGGATGATATCTAATTTTTTGAAGTATTATTTTTCAGAAATTCCCAAGGTTTATGGGAGAAAATTTTGAAAGGAACAAAGTTATATTTGAGAATTTGTCAGTGATTGCTTCAAGCAAAGGGTGCACCCCAAGACAACTTGCACTTGCTTGGGTTCAAGATCAAGGAAATGATGTTTCTCCAATTCCAGGGACAGCTAAAGTCAATAAATTAGAGGAGAATATTAATGCACTTTCTGTGAAGCTTACACACGAGGACATGAAAGAAATAGAAGCCATAATATCTTCTAATGGTATCTATGGAGATCGAAATATGAACATGAATTCTACATGGATAAACTTAGAAACACCTCCTCTAAATTCGTGAAAAGGGATATAGTTAGTTTCAAAAGTGTTATCTTCATATGGCTATATTTATGCAAGTTAAATAGGATAAGGAGATGTTCAATATTAAAGATGCATAAAGTGTAAAGCATGAAAATTTTGATCTATATATTAAAGAGTACTTGCTAAAAAGACAATCTTTTATAATCGACATTGGTTATTTATTAGTACAAGTGTAATGTGTGATGATTTTTAAAAAAATTGGTGTGTTCATTTTCTGAAACATTTGACAAAGAAGGCTATTTATGTCTATAGATTTTTTTTTTAATATACTCATTTTTCTCACCTTAGAGTAAGTAATGTTCCCTTTAGAGTAAGTAATGTTCTTAAATGGATATTCAACATCTAGAGCGGGTTTCTCTAATGTTAATTTTAGAATAAATAATTTTCAAGCACCACCTTTTTGCCTAACAATATGTTTTCATTTTTGGGTGATCCCTTAATAGTACGTTCCACTCTTTTTTTTTGTCAAAGTGAGAGATTGAAATCAAAATTTTAAACAATTTTTTAAATTTTTGACACATAACAACTAAAGCATTAAGAATTTGAAGATGGTTTGAACAAGTGATTTATGAGATTTCATTTGTAGATTATAAATTGAAACATAGAAAAATAAGGTTTCCAAAAATGGAAAAATATGTCAAGAGGGTGAGAATAGACCCTATCTTCCTACTTTCATTAGGAAATGAGATCCCCACAATGAACTGATTAAAAACCTTTTGGTGAATCAACCTAATGTGAGAATATTCAAATTTCCTTATGCTTTGAGGGTGGGGGTCAAGATCAAACAACACTTTTGGAAGCAAAACTAAAAATAGTAAATCAACTAAAAATGCAAGCTAATAGTTGGATCTTGTAGATTAAGCATAAAACTGAGAGAACAAAAAAAAATTCTAGTAGATCTGGGAAATGAGAACACGATGCACCTATCATAAAATGTTGTTTCTGGAAACCTGTCAAGGACTCATTCACCCACGCGCGAATGGGTCTAAGTTTCCTTTTTTGAAAAAAACTGGAACTGAGATTTGAGTCATAAATCTGCACTTCCTTCATATACCTTTGAAACGTCACTCCCAGATCTGTACATGTGACAAATCTACAAAAAAATTGTTGTTTGGTGGTGGATGGGGAATTGCCTCGATCAAAACCCTAGTTTGGTAATTAAACATTGATAAAAAAAAAAAAGAGATTTAGAACATGAAAGTCTGTCTAAGCCCTAATCTTAAGTGTGTCTAAGATTACAAGAGCTCAAATGCAAAGAAACCTTGCTCAAATATGTTAGAATAGGATCCCTAAATGGAACTATGAAAATTTTCTTCTTCGCCTTAGTCTTTTTGATCATCAGCTTCTTTAGTTTTTGTCTTTGGAGATGTCTAGGTTTATACAAGGTTGGTCGGAAAGGCAGGAAATGTGCCACATAGTGGCTGCATGAATTTATTTTATCATTTTCCTTTTGGAAGAGGGCTCGAGACACGCATTAGCTTGGTGGAAGTTTTCTCCAAAACATTTTTAGAAAAATATAAGATCCCCACTTGCGTGACTCATCATCTCTTCACTGCAAGAGGATTGTGCCTCTTATGAGATGATATCTTTTGGGAGTCTATCAGAGCTTGCTAGCCTTTCTTTCTCTTATTTTTCTGCATGGGAGCTTTGAGCTGGTGCCTTTGGATGGTGGGATTGGTCAATAGGACCCTTTTGCCATATTTTTTTTAAAGATTTGATCATTTACAGGCCTCTATCTTTGCTAAATATCTAAAGGACATTAATGCAGTAGCTGGGAGTTAATGAGCAAAGATCGTTGCGACCTAACGAAGGATCTATGATTAGATTGCAAGCTATCAAGCATCAACATCTGGCAGCAATTACTTATGTGCTAAGGTAGTGTTTTTTTTTGTTGATGGCTATATAAGGAGGGAAATGACTCAATCAGGGGCTGGATTCCAAGTTACAGTTTCTTTGTTTAAAAGAAATTTTTTTTAGCTTTCTTATGGTTTTAGAATTATTTTTAGAAGCAAAATTGTAGAACTACTTTTCTTTGGCATGCTATATCTATTAAGATTTAAACTATTAATGAATTGGAATCCAACCTCTATTTCAAAGTTCATTTGATATTTAAAAGCATGAACTATTGAGGAGAAATTGTTGAGACTATGCATGTATGGCCTTTTTCAACCTTTCTTTCTTTATATTATCATTTTGAATGAAACATTGTGTCTTGCAAGCTAAATCTGGATAGTTTAAGTAGCTAATTTACATGCTATATGCTTGTATGGTAGAGTGGTAGCTTAAGAAAATTGGACTATTTCCTTGGACTTCTCTATTTTTTTGAAAGTTGTTGTTTTGTCGTACTATGTTGTAGTAGGAGGAAGAGTTCATGTGATTTCTAAGATATTGTTCTGTTACTAATAAGAAATCTTTATGTTTGATTGGACCTTAATGAACACTACCTGCTGGAAGATTTGAACGTCTGCACTGTGCTTAAAGTTAGCCTTTGTTGTTCATTCTCTTTCCAACAATGAAGGATTGTGGCATTATATGTCTAGTTATATCACTCATAGGAATGATTTGGGTTTGAAATGTTGTAAAAGATTTTGTGTATTTCCTCTTATGTTTAATCTTTAGATTTCCTTCTCCCCTTATCTCCAAACCCTAAAGAAGAGTTGAATTTCTATAAAAATCTTGGACGTATTCATTGAGACACAATTTTTCCCCCACTCATTGAATTTACCATAAGACTATCAGAGAGGAGCAAAGCTTTGATGATTAAGAGTTCTTTTTTGGCATGCTTGGTGGGACAAGATATTTTTAAATACTTGATTAGAAGTCAGAAATATTTCTCAAATCAGGCTAAGGAAGGAAACTAGAATTTTCATTCCCAGAGTCCAAACAAGAGCATCTTTAAGAGGTCACTTCCAGTACTCTGAGCTACCTACCTCAATACCTAGAAGGAGAAGACTTATAGGTTCTATATCAGCTATGAGGGGTAATAGAGAGAGAAGTGGGACACAAGTTTTAGAGCCTTATCTACTCCACCGAGAGGCTTGAACTTCCAAATAAGAATACTTGTATATCCGATTCATAGGAACCTTTTCTCTATGGCTCACATACCCCCCTACTCCTAGAAATTTTGTAACATGGGATAGTGATAGTCCCCTACAACCACCCACACCCCCAGACGTATGGCCTGCAATACCTACTAATCAACTCAAGGCTATCCCAAAATTCTCTATAGAAGACTTCAAAATCCCTTTCGAACACCTTCAAGATATAGCAAAGGTATCTAGGGTACATAACATATCAGAGGAGAACATCGCTTTGAGATTGTTAGTTGCCTCTTTCAAGGGGAAGGACCAAGATTGGTATTGATCTTTAGCCTCAGGCTCTATCATCTCCTGGGATCAACTTGGAGAGCATCTTTTCAAACATTTCTCAGAGAAAGGAGACCACTCTTCATTGTTGCAACATCTAATTACTATCAAGAAAGCTTTGCAGGAAGCCATGAGCGACTTTACCACTAGATTTCACAAGACCTAGCAAAGGATCCCTACGACTTCCTAACTCCAAGCTATGATGGAATTCATCTTCTATTTCAAGGTTTTCAATCCAAACATAGCCGTTATGATAACTTCCATGGGAGGAGACATCTTGCTCGACACATATGAGGTGGTTGTGTATGCAAAAAGTAGTCTAATAAATGTTGGGAAGCTCCCACCATGACCCCCTATGCCTACATTTGTGAAAATATCTAGAACATCTCGAGAAGAAGCTTCTCAAAGTACTTCCACTACACAATTGACATCCAACACGCCGCATTCCATGTATGTTTATCTTGCCAAACAAAGCAGCACATCGAGCTCCAACTAAGCCACAATAGATGTTAACAACATGAAGAGTCTCATGCAGACTTTTACTAATGAGCTGGTTATCATCAAATGATAGCAGGCAGTGCCTCACAAGCCGAACACTTAGACCTATGGTGGAAGCAGGCCATCCTACCAATAGGACACATACTAGGGACTTTCCTAAGGAGGAGGCCAGTAGACGACATGTACAAACCAAATAATTTTGGTCACCATGTCGCTTCAAATGGTAAAAGACAACCAAAGCAGAGAAATGATCCCATGCCAGAACAATTTGGCAGAACAAGAGAATGTATGGTGTTTCCCATGCACGATAGTCATCTTCCCCAAAATTTCGCTAAGGGAAATATGAAACAAAAGATAGTTGAACAAAGAAGCAAAGATGTGCCCCCAAGTGTGGAAAAATATGAGTCTTCTAAAATGGAGAATGCTCATTTTAGAGCACAAATGCAAGGGATGTCCCTAGAGCAGGAGCTAGGTATTGCACTCGATCAAGTGTTATTCTCATGGATGGAGGAAGAAGACATGGTATTCGCAAATGAAGCTCCAATGAATAGCGATTTGCAAGTATAGTAAGATTACAACACAAGGTATAAAATAAGGATCATTGGAGAATACGTTCAACAACCTCTGCCATGACCTCAGTTGTGTCAACCGTCACCGCAAGAGAAGTAGTTTCTACCACCCATCATCTGGCTTGTCTCACAGCCACATAATCTACCATTGCCTGAGAAAGAGATGAGTGAAACACCAAGCCCAGTCATCTTAGAATGTTTTGTTCAAAAAATGAGGGAAATACAATCGTTTAAGCCCAAGGCCCAAATAGTCAAACGCTCAACGTGGTGGAGCAATTGAAGAAGGCACCCACCAATGTATCATTGTGGGATGTCATATCTATTCTCGAACAAAAGACTCTGCTTCGGGAAGCATTGAAGAAAGAAGATAAAATGCCTTAGACTGGAGTAGCTCCAATATGTGATCAAAGAAAAGACAAGGTACCCGCATTGGAACCTCAAGCGCCAAAAGTTGTAGCGTATGCAAACAATGTGGAAAATGCAAAGGAGAAAGAGGTAAGCAGGCCAAAGCCCACACCTTTCTTTTTAACACTTATTGTGGGAGATAACCTTTTACATAATAACATGATTGATTCAAGAGTCAATACAACTATCATGCCAAAACAAGTGGCAGATGCTTTGAATCTTCACTATTAGCCCCTTGAAAAAGGAATCATCCAATTGGACAAGAAGAAGGTTTTGACTGTTGGTCGAATAAAAGTTCTATCTCTTACCCTTTTCTCTTGCCCAAGCCAAACAGTCACACAAGAAGTAGTAGTTATAGATATTCCTCCAGTTTTCTGAATGTGTCTTTCAAGAGATTTCACTGCAAAGCTTGACACATACTTGACACTTGACTAGTCCCACTTGATATTGAGAACAAAGCATGGGGTGAAGATGAAGATTCTTTTTGAATCTTTACATCCCAAACAAATTGCAAATAATGCAGTCCTATTCTTTGAAGCCACACATACTTCTATCTCTCAAAAGGAGAAATATTGCATAGAAATTCTAGAAGATGAAGAGGATACAAGCGAGCAGACTCCTGAGGAAGAAGTGTTGCTCAACCAATTCATTGATTCCAATCCATTTAGAAACTTCCACACAATAAGGCTAGGCACCTATGTAATTTTCAATGGTTATCAAGTCTTTATGAAAATAATGAAGAATCAGGAGAAATCTAATTACCCATATGATAATCATCTATGGACCTTATATTTTGATAGTTGGGCGGGTGCATGAAGTTAGGTACCAATTTTCTTGCCACTTCTGATTTTTTTTTAAAAAACGTGCTCGCGTTATAACGTGCACGCGTTATTTTGCGTTAAAAAATAAATAAAAAATTGAAATTATTTTCCTTGGAATACCAATCCAAAGGCTTGGAGGGCATTCCCAACAAGGCCAAAGATGTGATTTTGCAAATTGTACAATTTTTCACATAATCAGGTCCGTGCTCACCATCAAGATTAGATCTAATTCAATATTGACAAAATTGAAAATATGGGTAATGTTAGGTTCTCTCCTAGCTATCCAATGATGTAGTTTTTTTCACTTTTCGACAATGTTAAGCCTTTCATCCATAATTTATTTTGTTTGTATGTCTGTTTTTTGCCAAAAAGTAGTGTTTTGTGTTTTTTTGTTATAAATTAACCATTCATCAAAATTTCAAATAAATTACATTTTTAGAAACTAGACTCCATTCTACAATTATTTAAAAAAAAGAAAAAATCAATATTTTCAAAATTTGTAGGGAATAGCAAAATTCTACTTTTCGAGGGAAGTGACCCACTTAGAAAATTAGTTAAAATCAAATATTCATTAAAAAATATCAAGAAAAATTGTGCACCAACTAGATGCTATTAGCTAACTTCGACTATAGCGATTTTAAAAATACTACAAAATTTTCAGCTTGCTTAGGTACAAAGAGTTGCTATGTTATGTTTTTCTGACAAAAACAACACCAATTTTGTACATCCCTCTTTTTGAACCCCTTAATCTCAACCATTTTCAAACTAAATTAGTAGTTTAGAAAGTAGACTCAGAGCACTTCGATCCTTGTTTTTGTTCCATCTCAAAATTTTGAGTGTAACTATCCTCAATTTCACGTCCAAGGTCAGCATTTCCTGATTTCAGAAAAAAAGTGGCCACTTAAGCCCCCTTTTTGGGAACCATCTTGGTGCACTTACCCAGTTCCAAGTGTAAAGCCAGCTCTAGAGTGGGTGTCTAATTACCATCTTCAATGGGATCTAAAACTCTCAGAACTTACCATTTTCTATTCTCATGCTTGAATAATGATGTTGAATATGCGGCCTTGGTCCATGGTCTAATCCTTGAACAAAGAATGGGTATAAAGAGAGTGCGAGATTTTGGAGATTTAGAGCTGGTGGTGGGCCAAGTCCACAGTCAGGAAACTACAAAGAACATTGGAATGAAGTCATATAAACATCAGATTTAGGACCTGATCGAGAGTTTTAAATCCTTCAACATACAAGTTATTCCCCAATATTAGAACAATGTCACTAATCCACTGGAATTTGCCAGGTCACAATTTGAACTAGTTTCCAATTCAACCAAGCAAAATGTAGTGCAAGTTGTCATCTAACCCTCAATTCTTGACAACAATGAAAATTGGAAAGTTTTTGATCATGACACTCATATTGCTACCTTCACACAAAAAGGAGGAATGGTTCCCGATTGTTCACCCCTAGGAATAGAATTCCCTGAAGGGAAGGTCATCCATTTAAAAGGAAACAAGCTTCCTAGAGGGTTGATTTCCCTTGAGAACCCTTTTGACTGTGAAGATGCAAGAAATGGCAAGCGAAGGTTCATTGCAGATGAAAGAGATTATGAACTATTTGATGTTGTAAAGTCAGAAAGGAAGTCTCATGGAGAGATAAAGAAAGATTAAGGGATCTATGATATGAGTACGACTGAGTTATGGCCTGCACCTATGATGATCTTAGAGGTTACGACCCAGGCATAATTTGTTAGAAAACAAGATCTGAAATGCAAACCAGAAAATCCTTCCACAGAAGAGAATCAATAAAAAAGCAGAAGCTTTGCAAAAGATGTGCAAAATAATATTATTCACGAGTTCTTAATTACAAGAGATGATTTGCTTTATAAAATAAAAGATGCATAACCCTAATCTTATCTTGAGCAACAAGATAGCTCAACAAGATAAGGATGAGAATTAATTAACCTAGGAATTAAATGTTACCTAAGTAAAGTTATGGAAGTTTAATTAAATATTAATTACACTAACACCCCCCCATAAGTGCAACTTACGGAGACTAAAAAATCATGCACCTAAATCTAAGATGAATGCAAGAAAGCATGAATGGGTCCCTACAACAAGGCCTGATCAGGTAACCAAGTACAGTTGCAATAATGAGGTAGAGAAGGAAAACCTAGTGGGACAAAACCCCCCTACAATGAGATGACTGCTGCAAAGAAGCACTGGAAGAACACTGTGGAGTAACACTGGAACCATAATCTAACAAGAAAGGAAAGATACTTTTGTCTACAATTGAAACAAAAAATGGAATCATAGTAATGTGACAGCAAACCCGATGCCACAGAACACTGGAAAACTCACAAACTGGAACAACCCTGGAATGTGTGAATCAACAGTAGATGAAATGATGACAAAATCTAGAAACCATGTATCTCGATGCCGATGCCAAACTATGACTAAAACTCTTCCATGGGAAGGAGTACCATAAATATTCTAGAACATTAACCATAAAAACATGGCCCTCAAACTGAGAAATATTTGAACCAATGCAGATCAAGAAACATAAACTCCTAATCTAAAGTGTTAACCAATGTGAATCTGATATGTGTCAAGCTAGAGAAAAAATGTGGCCAAAAGAAACTAAGAAACTAGATAACCCATGCGAGTTGTCATCAAAACAAGATGGAGATCAAAGTGCATGCACACTCTAATCAGATTATTATGCAAGAAACCCCCCTAATGGAACATTATCTTAGTTCATTTATTACAATAACCAAATGATTGTAAAAGGAGAGAATGCTAATGTGCATAAATATAAAACAAAAATAGACCTCATATCTGTGTATACGACTGAACCATCTTTCCAATGCCGCAAGAATGATGAAAAATGGATCACCGAGTCAAAAGATATGCCCTACGGAGTGAAAACAACAACATCTGAGTTCAAAGACCTAAAAAAAACTATGGAACAAAATCTGGTAAACATACCTATACCACTATATCAGCATTGGAATTAGCTTTCCAACAGTATCTCATTTGTGAAAAACGGACATCGTGCGCAAAAAATACACCTAATTTAGTGAAAGTTGCTCCAGAATGGCCAATAACGCCTACAAGGCCCCCAAGGGGCTAAAACAATTTCGGCCCTTGGTCGCATGCAAGACTAGGGGGCTGGCTGCTGGGGACTAGGATAGAGCCCCTGGTCCTTAATAGGATCGCCATTTTTGCAGAGGGGTCAGTCGAGGGTTGGGCGCATAGCGCCCCTATCCCCCATGTGATCGACGTTGGGTGCAATGGAGCCCGCGGGGGCTAGCGTTGGCCGACAGAGGAGGTGGGTGGTTCCACTGGTGGTGGCGGTGGACCAGTGGCTGTCTAGTGGCCGCCGGGTGTGCGGAGTTCATTTATATGGGGAGCGCCGGTGTGAAAAAATGAAAAACACATTTTTTTCGATTTTCAAGCCTTAGGAAGTGTGTAGGGGAGGTCGTACGGCACCCAGACAAAAAAAAATTGCCTTCTAGACCAACTTCACCAAAATTGACAAAACAAAGTGCGTTCTTATGGTTTTTTGCTACTACGAATGTGATGGTGACCTCTGTTTCTGCTCAAACTGCTCCGAAAAATCCACTACCTCTAGAACATGCAAAAAATCTCCCAGCCTCAAATCCTCACAGATCTGGCAAATGATGGCCAAAATCTGCAAAAAAAAAGCTAATCCTGACTTTTTCCAGTTCTCTAAATCCAATGATGAAGCCTAATCTGATCCAAAATACTTCATAAATGAACTCAAGGCATGATACCCTCGAGGAATCCCAAACGAACTCTGCAATTATTTTCTCAAAAATCTGAGAAGGGGTTGCAAATCAAGGCTCTAATACCATGTTAGAAAACCAAGATCTGAAATGCAAACTAGAAAATCCTTCCACAAAAGAGAAAAACAGAAAAAGAAAAAAAATTGCAAAAGGATGTGCAAAATATTATTATTCAGGAATTCTTAATTACAAGATATGATTTGCTTTATAAAAGAAAAGATGCATAACCCTAATCTTATCTTGAGCAACAAGATAGCTCAACAAGATAAGGATGAGAATTAATTAACCTAGGAATTAAATATTACCTAAGTAAAGTAATGCAAGTGTAATTAAATATTAATTACACTAACATAATTTAGCATACCATTGACTTGGAGGAAGGGTCTAAGCCCGTCTGATAGAATCAAAGACCAGTCAACCCGAAGGTTGAAGTCTTGATGGCACAGGAGCTCACCAAGTTGGTCGAGTTAAGAATCATATATCCAATCAAACATTCCACCATGGTGTCAAATATGGTATCTATTTGAAAGAAGAATGGTGACATTAGACTTTGCATCAATTTCTGAGACTTAAACAAGGCCTCACTAAAGGACCATTACCCCTTGCATTCAATGGAGACAATTTTGTAGACAGTAACTAGACCTAAAATGTTCTCATTGCTTGATGGTTTTTCAAGATATAACTAGGCATATGTGAAGGAGAGCGACCAAGAAAAGATGACGTTTACCACTAAGTGTGGAACGTTCACATATGCTAAGATGTCATTCATCTTGTCAAATGGTGCTGCAACTTTTCAACGAGCAATGGATATTGCTTTCAGAGGTTTAATCAACCTGATTATTTTGATATATCTAGATGATCTAACGGTCTTTTCAATATCAAAGGATGACCACTTCAATCATCTAGAAAAGGTTTTCAAGAAATTCCAACAGTTCTAGTTTTCTTTAAATCCTAAAAAGTGTGTTGTTCGAGTGCCTCAAGGTAAGCTACTTGGATTTACATAGTGTCTAAAGAGGAAATAGCTCAATAGATCCCGAAAGGGTTAGATCTATAATGGAATTACCCTTGCTAGTAAACATGAAATGACTCCAGCCATTTTTAGGGAAAATCAATTTCATCAGCAGGTTCATTTTGAACATTGTTGGTATTGTGAGGCCTATCACACTAATTCTTAAAAAGAATTTGTTGCTCAAGTGGACCCCTAAAGGAAAAGAAGCTTTTGATCAAATAAAGATAGTGATTTCCACTGCTTCGATCTTAGCTAATCCAAAATTTTCAAAATATTTCTTACTTTATGTAAACAATGGTTAGAATAGTATAGCTTTAATGCTTACTCAAGAAGGTGATCAGAATGAAGGAGAACATCCTATTGCATTCCATTCAAGAACCTTGAAAGGTTATGAAGTTAGGTATAACTTTGTAGAAAATAAAGCTTTTGCAATAGTTAAATTTTTTTTAAAAATTCGACACTTAGTGTCGACCAACAAGATCACTATCCTTGTAGCACATCCCATTGTGTGAGAATACATCATAGAAGGTGAGATCACTGAAAAAAGAGAAAATTGGATCACTAAGATCCTAGAATATGATGTGGAAATCAAACCAACCAAGATGGTTTAGGGAAGAGGTTTGTGCAAATACATCACATAAGAAATGAGCCTTGTGGTTGAAAAGGAGACTGATCAAGTCTACTCGAACCAATTCGAATATAAAGAATCTTGAGTGGCTAATCAGATGTAGTATATGCACAAAGGGTACTACTCAAATAACCTTCTGCTTCACACAAGGAGATAATATGGATTGTAAGGCACTAGGTATGTATTAATTGAGGGTGTATTATTTAAGTGAAACTATGATGGTGTGCTGCTGCGATATCTTGACAACCTATAGGTGAAAATAGTTCTTAATGAATTTCATCACAATCCTAAGGGTGGAAATTTTTCAGCCAAGACTACTACTTTAAAGATAATGTGATCAAGTTATTATTGGCCCTCTATGTTTTCTGATGTGCACCATCTAGTGTAGAAGTATACACAGTGCCAATATTTTGTTGGCAAAAGGAAGAATGTCCCTCTACCCCTAAGCCTAATTGTAACCGAACAACTCTTTGCCCAATGGGGTTTGGATTTTATCAGCATGATAAATCCTATTTCTAGTGCCAGACACAAGTGAATCCTCATGGAAACTAATTACTTTACAAGGTGGATGGAGGTCATATCCCTAAAGAATGCAACAGAGAGGGAAATTGTTTATTTCCTTGATAAAGGCCAGATTTGGTTCACCCAAGACCGTCATATCCAATAATTCCTAAGCTTTTGTTGGGTCAGGGATGTCATATTTCGCTATTAGACATGGGATTTTCCTTAAAAAAATCATAAAATTACTAGCCACAAGGGAACGGGTTAGTAGATTCCACCAACAAAAACCTAATTAGGTTAATCAAATGCATTGGGTCATAATGACAAAGAGATTGGCATATGCATTTACAAGTTGCTCTGTGGGTAGACCGAATTACCCAAAGCAGATTTTGAAGACCTCCCCTTATGATTTGGTGTATGGAAAAGAGGTAGTGATATCCATTTCCATAGAAATTCTTGCTTTACAACTACTAAAAGCCCTAGAGATTGAAGAAAATGGTGGAATGGAAGTACAGTTGGTAGAACACCTCAAACTGGAGGACGACAAAGAAAAGGCTCATGGAGCTATGATTGATCACTAGTAGACAGTCAAGTGATGGTTTGACAAAAGGACTTCTAACCCAGAATTCAAAGAAGGGAGTTTAGTGCTGAAGTATGATGAATGTACTACAAAACTAGGACAACACACGAAATTTGAAGCATTGTGGAAAGGACCTTTCAGAGTCAGTGCATGAAAAGAAAAGAATGTGTACGAGCTTGAAGATATAGAGGTAAATGCTTTAGATATACCAATTAATGGTATTTATTTGAATATTTTCTATTAAAATGAATAATTCTTTAAAAAAATTAATATTTATGTACCATATGTAAAAGAATAAAAAAAAATCCAAATTTTTAGAGTAAGATAGCCAAAGAATAACACATAAGATGTAAAAGCTTGTATTATATTATATTTATCAAAAAAATTACATATAATGCAAGTTTGAGGCTCAGATTTAAACATAGTGCTCTCTCGAGCAAACCCAAATGGAGTTATGAAGCCAAAAGATCTAGAAGGGAGGAAACATGCAAAAACAGTCAGAAAAAGCCTCTAGCCATCACCTAGGAAGCTATAAAGGCTCGTTATCAAGTCTTCCTTATTTTTCTTTTCTTTTCTTCCTCTTCTTCTCCTTGTCTATTAGGGTGCAAAAGGGGGC
>VDFB02258530.1:0-26064 GCA_007258455.2 Sequoia sempervirens
AAAAGTTTTTTAGCTTTCTTATGGTTTTAGAATTATTTTTAGAAGCAAAATTGTAGAACTACTTTTCTTTGGCATGCTATATCTATTAAGATTTAAACTATTAATGAATTGGAATCCAACCTCTATTTCAAAGTTCATTTGATATTTAAAAGCATGAACTATTGAGGAGAAATTGTTGAGACTATGCATGTATGGCCTTTTTCAACCTTTCTTTCTTTATATTATCATTTTGAATGAAACATTGTGTCTTGCAAGCTAAATCTGGATAGTTTAAGTAGCTAATTTACATGCTATATGCTTGTATGGTAGAGTGGTAGCTTAAGAAAATTGGACTATTTCCTTGGACTTCTCTATTTTTTTGAAAGTTGTTGTTTTGTCGTACTATGTTGTAGTAGGAGGAAGAGTTCATGTGATTTCTAAGATATTGTTCTGTTACTAATAAGAAATCTTTATGTTTGATTGGACCTTAATGAACACTACCTGCTGGAAGATTTGAACGTCTGCACTGTGCTTAAAGTTAGCCTTTGTTGTTCATTCTCTTTCCAACAATGAAGGATTGTGGCATTATATGTCTAGTTATATCACTCATAGGAATGATTTGGGTTTGAAATGTTGTAAAAGATTTTGTGTATTTCCTCTTATGTTTAATCTTTAGATTTCCTTCTCCCCTTTATCTCCAAACCCTAAAGAAGAGTTGAATTTCTATAAAAATCTTGGACGTATTCATTGAGACACAATTTTTCCCCCACTCATTGAATTTACCATAAGACTATCAGAGAGGAGCAAAGCTTTGATGATTAAGAGTTCTTTTTTGGCATGCTTGGTGGGACAAGATATTTTTAAATACTTGATTAGAAGTCAGAAATATTTCTCAAATCAGGCTAAGGAAGGAAACTAGAATTTTCATTCCCAGAGTCCAAACAAGAGCATCTTTAAGAGGTCACTTCCAGTACTCTGAGCTACCTACCTCAATACCTAGAAGGAGAAGACTTATAGGTTCTATATCAGCTATGAGGGGTAATAGAGAGAGAAGTGGGACACAAGTTTTAGAGCCTTATCTACTCCACCGAGAGGCTTGAACTTCCAAATAAGAATACTTGTATATCCGATTCATAGGAACCTTTTCTCTATGGCTCACATACCCCCCTACTCCTAGAAATTTTGTAACATGGGATAGTGATAGTCCCCTACAACCACCCACACCCCCAGACGTATGGCCTGCAATACCTACTAATCAACTCAAGGCTATCCCAAAATTCTCTATAGAAGACTTCAAAATCCCTTTCGAACACCTTCAAGATATAGCAAAGGTATCTAGGGTACATAACATATCAGAGGAGAACATCGCTTTGAGATTGTTAGTTGCCTCTTTCAAGGGGAAGGACCAAGATTGGTATTGATCTTTAGCCTCAGGCTCTATCATCTCCTGGGATCAACTTGGAGAGCATCTTTTCAAACATTTCTCAGAGAAAGGAGACCACTCTTCATTGTTGCAACATCTAATTACTATCAAGAAAGCTTTGCAGGAAGCCATGAGCGACTTTACCACTAGATTTCACAAGACCTAGCAAAGGATCCCTACGACTTCCTAACTCCAAGCTATGATGGAATTCATCTTCTATTTCAAGGTTTTCAATCCAAACATAGCCGTTATGATAACTTCCATGGGAGGAGACATCTTGCTCGACACATATGAGGTGGTTGTGTATGCAAAAAGTAGTCTAATAAATGTTGGGAAGCTCCCACCATGACCCCCTATGCCTACATTTGTGAAAATATCTAGAACATCTCGAGAAGAAGCTTCTCAAAGTACTTCCACTACACAATTGACATCCAACACGCCGCATTCCATGTATGTTTATCTTGCCAAACAAAGCAGCACATCGAGCTCCAACTAAGCCACAATAGATGTTAACAACATGAAGAGTCTCATGCAGACTTTTACTAATGAGCTGGTTATCATCAAATGATAGCAGGCAGTGCCTCACAAGCCGAACACTTAGACCTATGGTGGAAGCAGGCCATCCTACCAATAGGACACATACTAGGGACTTTCCTAAGGAGGAGGCCAGTAGACGACATGTACAAACCAAATAATTTTGGTCACCATGTCGCTTCAAATGGTAAAAGACAACCAAAGCAGAGAAATGATCCCATGCCAGAACAATTTGGCAGAACAAGAGAATGTATGGTGTTTCCCATGCACGATAGTCATCTTCCCCAAAATTTCGCTAAGGGAAATATGAAACAAAAGATAGTTGAACAAAGAAGCAAAGATGTGCCCCCAAGTGTGGAAAAATATGAGTCTTCTAAAATGGAGAATGCTCATTTTAGAGCACAAATGCAAGGGATGTCCCTAGAGCAGGAGCTAGGTATTGCACTCGATCAAGTGTTATTCTCATGGATGGAGGAAGAAGACATGGTATTCGCAAATGAAGCTCCAATGAATAGCGATTTGCAAGTATAGTAAGATTACAACACAAGGTATAATATAAGGATCATTGGAGAATACGTTCAACAACCTCTGCCATGACCTCAGTTGTGTCAACCGTCACCGCAAGAGAAGTAGTTTCTACCACCCATCATCTGGCTTGTCTCACAGCCACATAATCTACCATTGCCTGAGAAAGAGATGAGTGAAACACCAAGCCCAGTCATCTTAGAATGTTTTGTTCAAAAAATGAGGGAAATACAATCGTTTAAGCCCAAGGCCCAAATAGTCAAACGCTCAACGTGGTGGAGCAATTGAAGAAGGCACCCACCAATGTATCATTGTGGGATGTCATATCTATTCTCGAACAAAAGACTCTGCTTCGGGAAGCATTGAAGAAAGAAGATAAAATGCCTTAGACTGGAGTAGCTCCAATATGTGATCAAAGAAAAGACAAGGTACCCGCATTGGAACCTCAAGCGCCAAAAGTTGTAGCGTATGCAAACAATGTGGAAAATGCAAAGGAGAAAGAGGTAAGCAGGCCAAAGCCCACACCTTTCTTTTTAACACTTATTGTGGGAGATAACCTTTTACATAATAACATGATTGATTCAAGAGTCAATACAACTATCATGCCAAAACAAGTGGCAGATGCTTTGAATCTTCACTATTAGCCCCTTGAAAAAGGAATCATCCAATTGGACAAGAAGAAGGTTTTGACTGTTGGTCGAATAAAAGTTCTATCTCTTACCCTTTTCTCTTGCCCAAGCCAAACAGTCACACAAGAAGTAGTAGTTATAGATATTCCTCCAGTTTTCTGAATGTGTCTTTCAAGAGATTTCACTGCAAAGCTTGACACATACTTGACACTTGACTAGTCCCACTTGATATTGAGAACAAAGCATGGGGTGAAGATGAAGATTCTTTTTGAATCTTTACATCCCAAACAAATTGCAAATAATGCAGTCCTATTCTTTGAAGCCACACATACTTCTATCTCTCAAAAGGAGAAATATTGCATAGAAATTCTAGAAGATGAAGAGGATACAAGCGAGCAGACTCCTGAGGAAGAAGTGTTGCTCAACCAATTCATTGATTCCAATCCATTTAGAAACTTCCACACAATAAGGCTAGGCACCTATGTAATTTTCAATGGTTATCAAGTCTTTATGAAAATAATGAAGAATCAGGAGAAATCTAATTACCCATATGATAATCATCTATGGACCTTATATTTTGATAGTTGGGCGGGTGCATGAAGTTAGGTACCAATTTTCTTGCCACTTCTGATTTTTTTTTAAAAAACGTGCTCGCGTTATAACGTGCACGCGTTATTTTGCGTTAAAAAATAAATAAAAAATTGAAATTATTTTCCTTGGAATACCAATCCAAAGGCTTGGAGGGCATTCCCAACAAGGCCAAAGATGTGATTTTGCAAATTGTACAATTTTTCACATAATCAGGTCCGTGCTCACCATCAAGATTAGATCTAATTCAATATTGACAAAATTGAAAATATGGGTAATGTTAGGTTCTCTCCTAGCTATCCAATGATGTAGTTTTTTTCACTTTTCGACAATGTTAAGCCTTTCATCCATAATTTATTTTGTTTGTATGTCTGTTTTTTGCCAAAAAGTAGTGTTTTGTGTTTTTTTGTTATAAATTAACCATTCATCAAAATTTCAAATAAATTACATTTTTAGAAACTAGACTCCATTCTACAATTATTTAAAAAAAAAGAAAAAAAATCAATTATTTTCAAAAATTTGTAGGGGGCACGGCTAAAATTCTACTTTTAAGGAAGTGACCACTTAGAAAATTTAAAAATCAAATATTCATTAAAAAATATCAAAAAATTGTGCACCAACTAGATGCTATTAGCTAACTTCTGACTATAGTGATTTTAAAAATACTACAAAAAATTTTCACGTGCTTAGGTCGTACAAGAGTTGCTATGTTATGTTTTTCTGACAAAAACAACACCAATTTTTGTACATCCCTCTTTTGAACCCCTTAATCTCAACCATTTTCAAACTAAATTAGTAGTTTAGAAAGTAGACTCGAGCACGCGATCCTTGTTTTTGTTCCATCTCAAAATTTTGAGTGTAACTATCCTCAATTTCACGTCCAAGGTCAGCATTTCCTGATTTCAGAAAAAAAGTGGCCACTTAAGCCCCCTTTTTGGGAACCATCTTGGTGCACTTACCCAGTTCCAAGTGTAAAGCCAGCTCTAGAGTGGGTGTCTAATTACCATCTTCAATGGGATCTAAAACTCTCAGAACTTACCATTTTCTATTCTCATGCTTGAATAATGATGTTGAATATGCGGCCTTGGTCCATGGTCTAATCCTTGAACAAAGAATGGGTATAAAGAGAGTGCGAGATTTTGGAGATTTAGAGCTGGTGGTGGGCCAAGTCCACAGTCAGGAAACTACAAAGAACATTGGAATGAAGTCATATAAACATCAGATTTAGGACCTGATCGAGAGTTTTAAATCCTTCAACATACAAGTTATTCCCCAATATTAGAACAATGTCACTAATCCACTGGAATTTGCCAGGTCACAATTTGAACTAGTTTCCAATTCAACCAAGCAAAATGTAGTGCAAGTTGTCATCTAACCCTCAATTCTTGACAACAATGAAAATTGGAAAGTTTTTGATCATGACACTCATATTGCTACCTTCACACAAAAAGGAGGAATGGTTCCCGATTGTTCACCCCTAGGAATAGAATTCCCTGAAGGGAAGGTCATCCATTTAAAAGGAAACAAGCTTCCTAGAGGGTTGATTTCCCTTGAGAACCCTTTTGACTGTGAAGATGCAAGAAATGGCAAGCGAAGGTTCATTGCAGATGAAAGAGATTATGAACTATTTGATGTTGTAAAGTCAGAAAGGAAGTCTCATGGAGAGATAAAGAAAGATTAAGGGATCTATGATATGAGTACGACTGAGTTATGGCCTGCACCTATGATGATCTTAGAGGTTACGACCCAGGCATAATTTGTTAGAAAACAAGATCTGAAATGCAAACCAGAAAATCCTTCCACAGAAGAGAATCAATAAAAAAGCAGAAGCTTTGCAAAAGATGTGCAAAATAATATTATTCACGAGTTCTTAATTACAAGAGATGATTTGCTTTATAAAATAAAAGATGCATAACCCTAATCTTATCTTGAGCAACAAGATAGCTCAACAAGATAAGGATGAGAATTAATTAACCTAGGAATTAAATGTTACCTAAGTAAAGTTATGGAAGTTTAATTAAATATTAATTACACTAACACCCCCCCATAAGTGCAACTTACGGAGACTAAAAAATCATGCACCTAAATCTAAGATGAATGCAAGAAAGCATGAATGGGTCCCTACAACAAGGCCTGATCAGGTAACCAAGTACAGTTGCAATAATGAGGTAGAGAAGGAAAACCTAGTGGGACAAAACCCCCCTACAATGAGATGACTGCTGCAAAGAAGCACTGGAAGAACACTGTGGAGTAACACTGGAACCATAATCTAACAAGAAAGGAAAGATACTTTTGTCTACAATTGAAACAAAAAATGGAATCATAGTAATGTGACAGCAAACCCGATGCCACAGAACACTGGAAAACTCACAAACTGGAACAACCCTGGAATGTGTGAATCAACAGTAGATGAAATGATGACAAAATCTAGAAACCATGTATCTCGATGCCGATGCCAAACTATGACTAAAACTCTTCCATGGGAAGGAGTACCATAAATATTCTAGAACATTAACCATAAAAACATGGCCCTCAAACTGAGAAATATTTGAACCAATGCAGATCAAGAAACATAAACTCCTAATCTAAAGTGTTAACCAATGTGAATCTGATATGTGTCAAGCTAGAGAAAAAATGTGGCCAAAAGAAACTAAGAAACTAGATAACCCATGCGAGTTGTCATCAAAACAAGATGGAGATCAAAGTGCATGCACACTCTAATCAGATTATTATGCAAGAAACCCCCCTAATGGAACATTATCTTAGTTCATTTATTACAATAACCAAATGATTGTAAAAGGAGAGAATGCTAATGTGCATAAATATAAAACAAAAATAGACCTCATATCTGTGTATACGACTGAACCATCTTTCCAATGCCGCAAGAATGATGAAAAATGGATCACCGAGTCAAAAGATATGCCCTACGGAGTGAAAACAACAACATCTGAGTTCAAAGACCTAAAAAAAACTATGGAACAAAATCTGGTAAACATACCTATACCACTATATCAGCATTGGAATTAGCTTTCCAACAGTATCTCATTTGTGAAAAACGGACATCGTGCGCAAAAAATACACCTAATTTAGTGAAAGTTGCTCCAGAATGGCCAATAACGCCTACAAGGCCCCCAAGGGGCTAAAACAATTTCGGCCCTTGGTCGCATGCAAGACTAGGGGGCTGGCTGCTGGGGACTAGGATAGAGCCCCTGGTCCTTAATAGGATCGCCATTTTTGCAGAGGGGTCAGTCGAGGGTTGGGCGCATAGCGCCCCTATCCCCCATGTGATCGACGTTGGGTGCAATGGAGCCCGCGGGGGCTAGCGTTGGCCGACAGAGGAGGTGGGTGGTTCCACTGGTGGTGGCGGTGGACCAGTGGCTGTCTAGTGGCCGCCGGGTGTGCGGAGTTCATTTATATGGGGAGCGCCGGTGTGAAAAAATGAAAAACACATTTTTTTCGATTTTCAAGCCTTAGGAAGTGTGTAGGGGAGGTCGTACGGCACCCAGACAAAAAAAAATTGCCTTCTAGACCAACTTCACCAAAATTGACAAAACAAAGTGCGTTCTTATGGTTTTTTGCTACTACGAATGTGATGGTGACCTCTGTTTCTGCTCAAACTGCTCCGAAAAATCCACTACCTCTAGAACATGCAAAAAATCTCCCAGCCTCAAATCCTCACAGATCTGGCAAATGATGGCCAAAATCTGCAAAAAAAAAGCTAATCCTGACTTTTTCCAGTTCTCTAAATCCAATGATGAAGCCTAATCTGATCCAAAATACTTCATAAATGAACTCAAGGCATGATACCCTCGAGGAATCCCAAACGAACTCTGCAATTATTTTCTCAAAAATCTGAGAAGGGGTTGCAAATCAAGGCTCTAATACCATGTTAGAAAACCAAGATCTGAAATGCAAACTAGAAAATCCTTCCACAAAAGAGAAAAACAGAAAAAGAAAAAAAATTGCAAAAGGATGTGCAAAATATTATTATTCAGGAATTCTTAATTACAAGATATGATTTGCTTTATAAAAGAAAAGATGCATAACCCTAATCTTATCTTGAGCAACAAGATAGCTCAACAAGATAAGGATGAGAATTAATTAACCTAGGAATTAAATATTACCTAAGTAAAGTAATGCAAGTGTAATTAAATATTAATTACACTAACATAATTTAGCATACCATTGACTTGGAGGAAGGGTCTAAGCCCGTCTGATAGAATCAAAGACCAGTCAACCCGAAGGTTGAAGTCTTGATGGCACAGGAGCTCACCAAGTTGGTCGAGTTAAGAATCATATATCCAATCAAACATTCCACCATGGTGTCAAATATGGTATCTATTTGAAAGAAGAATGGTGACATTAGACTTTGCATCAATTTCTGAGACTTAAACAAGGCCTCACTAAAGGACCATTACCCCTTGCATTCAATGGAGACAATTTTGTAGACAGTAACTAGACCTAAAATGTTCTCATTGCTTGATGGTTTTTCAAGATATAACTAGGCATATGTGAAGGAGAGCGACCAAGAAAAGATGACGTTTACCACTAAGTGTGGAACGTTCACATATGCTAAGATGTCATTCATCTTGTCAAATGGTGCTGCAACTTTTCAACGAGCAATGGATATTGCTTTCAGAGGTTTAATCAACCTGATTATTTTGATATATCTAGATGATCTAACGGTCTTTTCAATATCAAAGGATGACCACTTCAATCATCTAGAAAAGGTTTTCAAGAAATTCCAACAGTTCTAGTTTTCTTTAAATCCTAAAAAGTGTGTTGTTCGAGTGCCTCAAGGTAAGCTACTTGGATTTACATAGTGTCTAAAGAGGAAATAGCTCAATAGATCCCGAAAGGGTTAGATCTATAATGGAATTACCCTTGCTAGTAAACATGAAATGACTCCAGCCATTTTTAGGGAAAATCAATTTCATCAGCAGGTTCATTTTGAACATTGTTGGTATTGTGAGGCCTATCACACTAATTCTTAAAAAGAATTTGTTGCTCAAGTGGACCCCTAAAGGAAAAGAAGCTTTTGATCAAATAAAGATAGTGATTTCCACTGCTTCGATCTTAGCTAATCCAAAATTTTCAAAATATTTCTTACTTTATGTAAACAATGGTTAGAATAGTATAGCTTTAATGCTTACTCAAGAAGGTGATCAGAATGAAGGAGAACATCCTATTGCATTCCATTCAAGAACCTTGAAAGGTTATGAAGTTAGGTATAACTTTGTAGAAAATAAAGCTTTTGCAATAGTTAAATTTTTTTTAAAAATTCGACACTTAGTGTCGACCAACAAGATCACTATCCTTGTAGCACATCCCATTGTGTGAGAATACATCATAGAAGGTGAGATCACTGAAAAAAGAGAAAATTGGATCACTAAGATCCTAGAATATGATGTGGAAATCAAACCAACCAAGATGGTTTAGGGAAGAGGTTTGTGCAAATACATCACATAAGAAATGAGCCTTGTGGTTGAAAAGGAGACTGATCAAGTCTACTCGAACCAATTCGAATATAAAGAATCTTGAGTGGCTAATCAGATGTAGTATATGCACAAAGGGTACTACTCAAATAACCTTCTGCTTCACACAAGGAGATAATATGGATTGTAAGGCACTAGGTATGTATTAATTGAGGGTGTATTATTTAAGTGAAACTATGATGGTGTGCTGCTGCGATATCTTGACAACCTATAGGTGAAAATAGTTCTTAATGAATTTCATCACAATCCTAAGGGTGGAAATTTTTCAGCCAAGACTACTACTTTAAAGATAATGTGATCAAGTTATTATTGGCCCTCTATGTTTTCTGATGTGCACCATCTAGTGTAGAAGTATACACAGTGCCAATATTTTGTTGGCAAAAGGAAGAATGTCCCTCTACCCCTAAGCCTAATTGTAACCGAACAACTCTTTGCCCAATGGGGTTTGGATTTTATCAGCATGATAAATCCTATTTCTAGTGCCAGACACAAGTGAATCCTCATGGAAACTAATTACTTTACAAGGTGGATGGAGGTCATATCCCTAAAGAATGCAACAGAGAGGGAAATTGTTTATTTCCTTGATAAAGGCCAGATTTGGTTCACCCAAGACCGTCATATCCAATAATTCCTAAGCTTTTGTTGGGTCAGGGATGTCATATTTCGCTATTAGACATGGGATTTTCCTTAAAAAAATCATAAAATTACTAGCCACAAGGGAACGGGTTAGTAGATTCCACCAACAAAAACCTAATTAGGTTAATCAAATGCATTGGGTCATAATGACAAAGAGATTGGCATATGCATTTACAAGTTGCTCTGTGGGTAGACCGAATTACCCAAAGCAGATTTTGAAGACCTCCCCTTATGATTTGGTGTATGGAAAAGAGGTAGTGATATCCATTTCCATAGAAATTCTTGCTTTACAACTACTAAAAGCCCTAGAGATTGAAGAAAATGGTGGAATGGAAGTACAGTTGGTAGAACACCTCAAACTGGAGGACGACAAAGAAAAGGCTCATGGAGCTATGATTGATCACTAGTAGACAGTCAAGTGATGGTTTGACAAAAGGACTTCTAACCCAGAATTCAAAGAAGGGAGTTTAGTGCTGAAGTATGATGAATGTACTACAAAACTAGGACAACACACGAAATTTGAAGCATTGTGGAAAGGACCTTTCAGAGTCAGTGCATGAAAAGAAAAGAATGTGTACGAGCTTGAAGATATAGAGGTAAATGCTTTAGATATACCAATTAATGGTATTTATTTGAATATTTTCTATTAAAATGAATAATTCTTTAAAAAAATTAATATTTATGTACCATATGTAAAAGAATAAAAAAAAATCCAAATTTTTAGAGTAAGATAGCCAAAGAATAACACATAAGATGTAAAAGCTTGTATTATATTATATTTATCAAAAAAATTACATATAATGCAAGTTTGAGGCTCAGATTTAAACATAGTGCTCTCTCGAGCAAACCCAAATGGAGTTATGAAGCCAAAAGATCTAGAAGGGAGGAAACATGCAAAAACAGTCAGAAAAAGCCTCTAGCCATCACCTAGGAAGCTATAAAGGCTCGTTATCAAGTCTTCCTTATTTTTCTTTTCTTTTCTTCCTCTTCTTCTCCTTGTCTATTAGGGTGCAAAAGGGGGCTGAAAAAATAATGGAAGTGAACTCCATGACACAAGCTCAAGGCCTACTCATTGCAAATCTACACCAGGAAGTCGAAGTGCTCCCTCCAAGCCAATCCCAGAACCCACTCCACGCCATACTCTCACAATAGAAAAATGGTCGCTGGCTGAGAAGAGCATTAGTGTGTCTCAATGTCCATGGTGTGGAAATCAAAGAGGAAGGGAAACCAAGGTACATCTATGCCAAAGTACACTTTCCTGTAGAGGTCCATAGCGCTCGAAATACCAATACCAGGGATAGCCACTTGCACTATCTCACCAAGCCCTTCCATCAATGAGGTGTGGAACATCTTGTTGCATAGTTCAATTATCATGGGCCTAGACACATTCAGGTCCAACACAGAGGCCTCAAAGTGGGAAAGCATGTTGTAGTTGCTTCAAAGTTGGTTCTCATCGGTAATGAATTCTTCACCAGATTACCCACTTAAATGCAGTTAGGATGAGGTAGTCACATTTCTTCGCTAGGAATTTGATCTGGTCACTAGTAACCTCTCCTGTGAAGTAGTGTTGTGGTCTTCGTGGAAGGAGCCAAATAGGGGTGCCTAAGCCAACAGACATTTTGATAAAGCAACAAATTATGGCAGAATGGGAATAAGCGAAAGGCCACCTAACTTAAGAGACTATATGTTTGAATGAATGTTACAAAATGTGGCATAGCTATTTATAGAAAAGGTGAGCCAACAAAATCAACCAACAAAATGTCTATTTTTGGTCAGACAACAACAAATTTTTTTAAGACATAACAGAGTTACAAGCTAGATAAATCATTCAAAGAATTTAATGAAATGTCTTGAGAAATAAATTTGGGTGTTGGGAGTAAATACTCTCATAGGATGATTGTTGACATGTGTCCTTTGCCACCATCAGTGCCAACCAGCCTACTAATGATAAAAGATAGGGATTAGTCTGCTTGAACTCTGAGAAATTAATGGGCATGTCTTTTCAAGAGTACCTTGTATCATGTCATCATGTTTCATTTGACGAAAAGAAAGCTTTTCAATAAAATAAGTTTATTTGTGAAGAGGCAGCAGGGAGAATGTACTTATTCCATTCTCGTGACATTATCGACATTTCAAAGGGATACAAATCTTATGTTCACATGTATTTCCCCGATTGTAGCATTTAAAGGACCAATAGTAATAGTATATTCTTAACAACATGTACAAGCAAGAGAGTTAATTGCACTCAAAAGTAGGATTTCCTTTTCAAGAAAAAGGAAAGTGGTCATTTTTGCTAGGAAATTCTCTATAACTTCTTTATATATTCATGGTAGAACCCTCAACCTATGGAAGGCAAGCCATAGCTTCAAGTCAATGACCTAGCTATGCCAATATTTTTGGGCGGAAGTCATTTGCCAACACCCCAAAAATGGAGGAGTAAAATTTAAAATTCTACAAGAAGGTGTCAGTTGATAGGCCTGTAAAAAAGAGAGGTATTGCCGACAATGTTTTTTGCCCCAAGTTTTTGGCTAACACTAAAAGTCTTAGAGAAGGTGCGTTTCAGAGAAGGGAAAGGTATGAGATAGCCAATGGTTTTGCACTTTGGATCTGGGATTATGGTTTTCCATAGTTCATGTTACCTGTTGTGCATCCATGCCTGGAGTTAGTTGATCCATGTGCCAGGAGATTCAACAAGGTAACGAGGGTCATTCAGAATGGCAAGATTAGGGTTACTATTTATACTAAAGCCATATGAAACATGTTGTACATCCCTACAGCCTGGGGTGCATAGCTCTTTCATAAAGAAAACATGGGTCTTTTCGGGGAAGAAATGGCCAGAAGAACAAATTTTTATGAGAATTAACGAAAGGAATGGCTAGAAAAAGGTCATCTTCCCTTTCCTCTTTCATTTGATAAATTCAAGATGGACACATAGTCGATGTTCTTGATGTTGGCCTGGGTTTTTGGTCTTTAAAACAATGCTCAGGTTCTTTTCAATTTAGATTAGCCTTTGTGCTAAAAAGAGAGAAGAATCGGGGGCACTATGATTTTGTCGAAGAAATAGGTGGAAACATGTTGAACCAGTTGAAGAATTATGGAACCAATTCCAAATTTAGGTATTCTTCTTTCTTGGCTCATTTGGTTTTGCCTCAGAATCATGAATGGATGGGGAGAAATGTACCAGTATCTAGGCTAGATGAAAGGGGTTCACTTCAGTTAGTTTCTGTGTGGAACCATGTACGTTATATAACAGGGGAATAATATTGGTATGTGGATCATTTTTTGAGGCCAGTGCTTCAAGAATTATCGCCTCACCCTATTGGCCACTTATCTCTTGAGGTCCTACAATGGATGAGAATATTGATGAGCCCAGTGGATTATTTACTAGGCAAGGACTTCACATTTATCAGATTCCATGAATTTCCAAGTGAGGCTTTCCAATTCCCTAGATTTGTAAAAGAAAAAGTCTTCACATTGGAGGCATGCTACCAAGTGACCATTGTCAACAAGATCTATGGTGTCAGAAGAAATAAGAGAAAGTTATATCGACTTCCCCTCAATATTGCTAACAGCTGAGTATTGATGACGAAGAAATTTTTTGAGGATGAGCTCAGGGATCGATTGGTAGCTTAAGGCATAGTCCTTATCTATGATAAGTGGGACTATAACCCACAGGGAGTTTATAGTATGAGACATGCTAAGCAAGAATACTTTGAGAGGAGGAAGAATATGATTGGAGAAAGTGTAGAGTTGTGTATTGATTTGAAACACATTCCTTTCAAACAACTAGAATGACTGAGCTTCTACACACCAAAGCTACAGTATGACAGGAACCTTCTAATAAACAAATCTATAAATATGCAGCTAAAGAAAAAAGGCTGGTTGGAAATAAAGAAGGAAAATTTCTAGAGGTTTTGACAAGAGTTGTGATGCCTCATCCTTCCTATCAAAAAATTCCCACAGGATGATGAGTTTGAAGAGATTTATGATAAGGAGGTCGACACTAATAACAACAATCTAGAGACCAACCATGAAATTGAAGAGGAACAAGCTCCGCATCAGGATTCCTGGCCTCAAGAATTCGACAATCAGAGGGATTCAAATCGAAGGGATTCACGAGTTCTGTCCTCCTCCAGTTCCCAAAGCAAAGGAAAGAGACCTCGGTGGTTTTCAAGAACTTCATTTGCTATAGTCATCGAGGGCCAAGTTTCAGAGGGGTCAGTGGCCAGGAAATTAGAACATGTTAGTTCTATTTGTTAAAAGAGAAGGTGGGTCCAAGATCTAGGCTTATGCGAAATGTCAGCCTGAGGAGAAGAAGTGGAATCCACCCTACAAGATGTGTCGACTATTGTGACTCAGGTAAGATATTCTCCCTCTCTTCTTCCTATTTCTGCATCTTTGGTTACCCCCTTGCCTCCTCCCTTAAAAAGGAAATCTCCATCCTCAAGCCTTGACCTCATAATCCTGAGTATACCCCCTCCTGTTCATAATGAACCCCACAAAATTACCCTGCATACCGAGTGAGCAGCATCTGCTTCAATCGTTGTTGACTCTTTGATCGCCCTGCCAATTGCTCCTCTAGAAAGTGTTGAGACATCTATGGTAACCCCCACTCCCATCCCAACATCTTCTGAGAAAAAACCTTTCCACTCGACCATAGCTCTCTTCACCCCTATTGGAAAATCTCCCATTCAGTCTTAGCTTGGTGTGCCACCCTTTTCCATGATAACACTCCCTTTTGCTTCATTGCATGCTCATACATCTAAGTTTTTCCCTTCCATTACCCTTTTTAGTTTCCCTCCCAGTGCCCCTATTGTAGTGCAAAATTTTGATTTCCCTCAAACCCTCCAAAATCATTTCAATGCAACAAAGATAGTCTAATGGAATGCTAAACAAAGATGGTTGTTGAAGAACATTAAGTTTCTGACTACTAAGAAAATCAAGGCTTGTTATAATGAGGATCAAAATTATCTCTTGATTAGTAGCATGAAGCTACTCATGGCTAAGCTTGAGGGGCAGATGTAGACGGAGGATTATGACATCTGGATGACAGGCCTAGATATGAATAAAAATCATCCACGTGACAAGGTGGTCTTAGCTAAGACCACCCAGTAGGTAGTATATGTAGACTATGAAAGGCTGGGTAGAAAGTGTTGGTTGTGTTATTGATATGTGGTTTCCATTGATGTCAACACTATTGGAATTAATGTCTTAGAGGTTGTATATGTCGAGGATATTGAGAAAATTGTAATAAAGAGAGTTGCAGGTTGTCATGTTCAGTATGGCCAACATGTTGATGGCTCACTCAATATGTTGATGATCAAAGGTTATGGATTAAAGGTTTTGTTTTCAAGTATATCTAGCTTATCCACATTAAGTTTCAAAGATCCACATGAAGATATGATTGAGTTATGAGTATCTATGTTCTAATAGTTTTTATGTTGCTTCAGTTAGTGTTCCCAAATGAAGATGATGTGATTATGGTAACATAAAGTGTTTTGGATGCTTCTCTAGTGATTCATGATACTTTTGGATATTTATAGATTATGCTCTATCTTTGTTGCATGTCCGCATTGATCGTTGTGCTCGTGATTGGAGATTTTCTCTTGCGTGTTCATTGTTTTCATGTTCTTGGCCGACAGGGAGATTGTAGCGTGTTGTGGATCTTCGAGGAATAATTGTTGAAGGTGTGTTTGAGGATGTTATTTTAGGTCCTCACTATGTTTTGGCCAACTTTGATTGATTTGCATTGATAATTATTTATGTTTTGGGCTGACAGTTTGTATTCATTTTTATGTTTTAATTAAGCTGACATGTAAATGATGTTATTCTTGGTTGCAGATATATATGATTGATTGTTTTTATCATTTGAAGTAGTGTGTGTGAGTCCTGTGTGCAAAAAAAGTTCAAATCATTTGAAGGAAGAAGTAAAGTGTGAAGAGTGAGAATATTTTCTATGTTCAACCAAAACTGTAATCATGCATGAGTAGATGCTATTTTCTCAGTTCAACCTTGAGGATGTAATCCAAATCTTTCTATAAGATAGTGAGTCTTCCTTGGGTAGTAAGACTTGTTGTAATTGAGCAGTGACCTCTAGGCAGTGCGTCTAAATGCATGTGCAGTCCCATTTATTCCTTTATACTTTTAACAGGGTATAATCTTGTGGACTAACCTTCATTGTGGTTTTTCCCCTAACAAGGTTGCCACGTAAAAATCTTGGTGTTATGTGTGTCTCTGTTGTGTTGATGATTTATACTTTCATGATTATTAATTAGATATGAGAATAAGGTTAATAAGTTTAATAAGTTTGAATTTCTGACAATGATTCACCCCCTCTTGTCTATGCCTTGCCAATTGGTATCAGCAAGTTCCTTAAGAAGTTTATAGCTTGAGGTGATTTGGGATGGTGACATATAAGAAGGATAGTCTGAGATTTGATGGAATGAATTACTCTCTATGGAAGACTCAAATGGAGTGTCATCTAAGATGCACTAGTTAATCCTTCTAGAACATTGCAAAGAATAGGTATTTTATTCCAGAATAGTCCCTACTTTTCTAAGATCAAAGATGAGTACAATATTAGAGGTAAGGAAGCATTGTTGAGTGGCTCTAATTGTTTCAAGATGACAAATGTAATGGATTTGAAGACTGCTTATGAGATTTGGAAAAATTTGGAAACTTGGTATGAAGGCGATGCACATGTGAAGATTGCTAAGCTATAAAGTCTAAAAGGTAATTATGAAAAATTGAAAATGGGCGAAGATGAGAAAATTACTACTTTCATGCAGAGAGTAAATGAACTTGTGTGTAATATCAGATGTATTGGTGTCCAACATTGGAAGAATCCAAGATAATTGCTAAAATTCTCACATCCTTGACTTCTGCATACAAACACAAAGTTGTTGCTATTGAGGAGATCTAGACTGTGACAAATGTAACTAGATACATGTTGATTGGTAAGCTTGTTTCTTTTGAGTTAAGTGAGTCTAGTGATGCTCTTCCTAAGATAAAATCTACATTCAAAGCTACCACCTCTAGAAGGGTTAAGCAAAGATATGATCTAGGTGAATTTTTTTCTAGAAAGGTGTTCAAGTATGAGGAAGAAATGAGAGAGATTGAAGAAGAAGAGAGGAAGCTAGATGAGCTTGAAGCACTTCATGTCAAGAGAGTACCCAGAGGAGAAGGTAAGTATGAAGGGAAATTTCCTCTTAAATGTTTTTCTTACAATAAGATAGGTCATTTTTCTTCAAGGTGTCCAAAAAGAGTTCCTAAGCCAAGACCTAACAAGCCTAGATTTCAAAGAAAATGATATTATGTTACTGATGAAGGTGTGTCAGATGATGAATTTGATAAAGGGAATGCAAGTGAAGATGAATGGGTATTTATTTCCATCATGGAAAATGATCTAGTACCTACTGAATCTGCTAATTGCATGAATGTGGAGAAAGCTCTACCTGCCAGAATTGAAGAAAATGATGAATGGGTGATTAACAGTGGTTGCTCTCATCACATGCCAGGTGATAAAAGTAAATTTGTAAGTCTTGAAAAGTATGATGGTGGTGTTGTAAGATTTGATTAGGATAAAGCTGGTGTAATTCGTGGCAGAGGATCCATTTCTCTTGATGGTAAGAATAATACTGATGATGTTCTATATGTTGAAGGTTTAAAGCATAACCTTTTAAGAGTTGGACAAATGGTTGACAAGGGATACAATCTTCAATTCGAGAATGGAAAATGTAGAATATTGGGGCGTTCCATATTGTGATTACATCAGGTACAAAAACAAAAGGTAATATCTTTCACCTGAATGTTGCTAGTAAAATTTTCTTGATTACTCAAGTTGATGAAAGTTGGTTGTGGTATAGGAGATTGTGTCATGCAAACTTTGACAATATTATCAAGATAAGTTCTACTCAAGCTATGAGAGATATTCCTAAGTTGATAAAGCCTACTAATACCATATGCAAGGAATGTTTGTTGAGGAAGCAAACTATAATTTTTTTTGGAGCAAGCAACATTGTTCAAATGAAGTATTGGAGCTTGTGCATACTTATTTGTATGGTCCTTCTCTAGTCGGAAGTTTACAAGGAGATAGGTATTTCATGTTACTCATTGATTATTATTCTAGATTGACGTGGGTTGCTTTCTTAAGAGAAAAATCTAAATCTCTAGAGAAATTCAAGATTTTTAAGGCTAAGGTTGAGATAGAGACAGGTATGAAGATTAAATATCTAAGATTAGATAGAGGCGGTGAATTCATTTTTGGTGAGTTTAATTATTTTTGTGAAGAACATAGGATAAAGAGACAATTATCTACCCCATGGACCCCTTAACAAAATGGAGTTGTGGAAAGGAAGAACAAGACAGTTCTAGATGCTGCTAGGACTATGATGGTTGAAGGAAATGTCCCTCATATCTACTAGAGAGAAGTTGTGAGTACTACTATTTCCACTCTTAATCGGGTACATATCAAAGGTGATAGCAGTAAGACCTCTTATGAGCTATGGTTTGGTCATAAACCTATTGTTAGATACTTCAAAAATTTTGGGAGTAAATGCTATATCAAAAAAGATGAAGATATAGGAAATTTTGATGCTAGGAATGATGAAGGTATCTTCTTGGTTATTCTACTAAAAGTAAATCCTACCGGTGCTTCAACAAGAGATTGAGGAAAGTAGTTGAAAGTTATAATTTCAAGGTTGATGAAGACATAGTTAGACCATATAGAACTTTTGATATGATTTAGATGATCAAATGTCGGGCTTAGTTCAGACTCAAAATCAAGTAAAATCATTCCCAGTTGAATCAGAAAGCCAAGAGGAAGGAAGTAGTGAAAGCATCAAGTGAGAACACAAGAGCCTAAAGTTCATGAACATCCTAAGACCCCAAGGTATGTAAGATCGAACGGGCTCAAAAGATCGATTATAGGTGATAAGAACAAAGGTGTTCAAACTCTTTGTTGATGATATCATTTTTAGAGGAGATGATACTTTGTGCATGAAGTTTACCGATGAGATGCAAAGTGAGTTTTTGATTTCTATGATTGGAGAAATGAAATTATTTTTTGGACTACAAATTACTCAACTAGACAAAGGGATCTTTATATCTCAGTCCAAGTATGTGAAAGAATTGCTAAAGAAGTTTGGTATAGAATATTCAAAGCCAGTTGGTACACCTATGGTGACTAGATATAAGTTGACACAAGATGACGAATCTCCTAAAACAAATCAGACTAGATACATATCCATGATTGGTGGATTGACTTATTTGACTCAAGCTAGACCTAATATCATGAATGGCATATACATTGTTGCAAGATTTCAAGTTGATCCTAAGGAATCTCATCCGACCGGCCGTGGACTTTATTATTTTCAAATACCTTGAAGGGGACAGTTGATTTTGGCCTATGGTATCCTAAAGAAGATGAATTTACTTTGAGTGCTTTTATTGATGTTGATTGGGTAGGAGATGTGAATGACAGAAAGAGTACCAATGGTGGTGCATTTTTCTTGGGAAAGAAGTTTATTTCATGGTTAAGTAAGAAGAAAAATACCATTTCTTTATCTACTGCATAGGAAAATAACATAGATGTTGCTAACAATTGTACTCAAGTATTGTGGATGAAGTAGATGTTGAAAGATATTAGAGTTATGTATGATGAGCCTATTGTTATATTTTATGATAATTCAAGTGTAATTAACATTTCTAATAATCTAGTGCTGCATTCAAAAACCAAGCATGTATCTATCAAGATTCACTTTTTGAGAGAGAAGGTGAGTGAAAAGGAAGTCAAACTGTAGTATGTGCCTACTAAACAATAGATTGCAGACATCTTTACTAAGCCTTTTCATAAGGATACTTTTGAGTTTCTTAAAGGGAAGCTAGAGGTGATTATCCCTCCTAATTAGAACTAAGATGCAAGTCATTGCATCAGTCTGTGCATTTCATAGTCATATCTTGATCTGGATTAATGTTGTGGTGGCTGCTACTTAGGGGGAGTAGTCAAATGTTTAGAAATGTGGTTCATATCTTGTGTGAGAAAGATAATGCTTATCTTGGTCATTGATAAAAAGGGGGAGAAGAGTCATGTGAAAAACTTTTTGGGGAGAAGAGTCAAAACCTAAAGTGGAAAGAAAGTGCTAAGAGGAAATTTGGTTTGATGGTGTTTTTCACATCATGTGTTGCCATCAATGCCAAAGGGGGAGATTTTTGGCTATGTTGCTGATATGTGGTTGTCATTGATGTCAACACTACTGGCATTAATGTCATAGAGGTTGTATATGTCGAGGATATCAAGAAAATTGTAATAAAGAGAGTTACAGGTTTTCATGTTTAGTGTGGCCAACATGTTGATGGCTCACTCAGTATGTTGATGACTAGAGGTTTTGGATTAAAGGTTTTATTTTTGAGTATATCTAGCTTATCCACATCAACTTTTAGAGATCCACATGAATATTTGATCGAGTTATGACTATCTATGTTATGACAGATTTTCTATTGCTTCAATTGGTGTTCCTAAATAAAGATGATGTGATTCTAGTAATGTGAACTATTGTGGATTATTCTCTGGTGATTCATGATGCTTTTGGATGCTTCTAGATTGTGTTCTATATTTGTTGCATGTTTGTGTTGATCGTTGTGCTCGCGATTGTAGATTCTCTCTTGTGTGTTCATGTTTTTCATGTTCTTGGCTAACAAGGTGATTGTAGCATGTTGTGGATCTTTGAGGAATAATTATTGAAGGTGTTTCATGTTTGAGGATGTTATTTTGGGTCCTCACTATGTTGTGGCTGACTTTTTTTTATTCACATTGATAATTATTTATGTTTCGGGATGAAAGTTTGTATTCATTTTTATATTTTATTAAAGCCGACATGTAAATGATGTTATTCTTGGTTGTAGATATATATGAGTGATTGTTTTTTATCATTTGAAGTAGTGTGTGTGAATGAATTGTGAAGCTATGTGAACAAAGTTCAAATCATTCGAAGGAAAAAGTAAAGTGTGAAGAGTGAGCAGATTTTTTGTGCTTAACCGGAATTGTAAGTAGGCATGAGCAGATGTTATTTCCTCATTCAATCTTGTGGATGTAATCCAAATATTTCTATAAGATAGTGAGTCTTCCTTGGGTAGTAATCCTTGTTGTAATTAAGTAGTGCGCCTGAATGCATGTGCATTCCCATTTATTCCTTTATACTTTTAAAGGGTATAATCTTGTGGACTAACTTCCACCATGGTTTTTCCCCTAATATGGTTTCGACGTAAAACAATTTTGTGTTATGTGTGTCTCTGATGTGTTGATGATTTATGCTTTCATGGTTATTAATCAAATCCAAGAATAAGGTTAATAATTTTAGTGAGTTTGAATTTTTGTGACAACTTATTCACCCCCCCTTAGTTGTCTGCCCTTGTGTTGCCAATAGAAAGTTGAAGAAGCGTGAGATAGAGTTGGTTAATGTGAGGGAAATAGCAAGAAGATTGCAAATTGAAATCAAGTCCAAGGATGTTGAGATGCCCCACACAATGCAGATTCAAGGTAAGCAAGAGGAAACCTCAAGGTTTCTTGAAGAGGCATAAAGCGAACAAGTTCAATTGCATGTCGAAATTGAGAACTTAAAAGTTGACCTTCCCACCCAACATCAAACCAACATGGAGTACAAAAGTACTCATGAAAACATACAGAAAGAGTTGGACGGTGTCCAATCTCAAGCTTCTGATAGTGTCGGGAAGGCACATGCAGAGGGAGAAAGATTGAAGCTAGAGAAACAAGAGACTGTGTTCACTTTGCAGACCTGTGACTAGGAAATTGGAAAGATGAGCTCTGAATTAGCGAATTCTCTCAAGGAGAGATATCAAGTATAAGAGAATTTGAGAGCCAAAGAGATTCAACTTAGTCAGGAGCTAGTTGTTTCTCACAAGGTTGGGTCCCTCCCACTACTAAAAATATTGGTATCTTCACATTGGGAGCAAATTGTAGCTATAGTTTCTATTGTCAGGCTCATTCTGAAATTCTTGAGGGATGTTTGAGAAATAAATGGGAAGATTGACTCAATGGTTGATCACATTCTACAAACATGTGACTCTCGAGGACTAGAATCATAAAGTTTCATTTCTAGGTTTTGTGTGGCTTCTAAAAAAATCCTAAAAGATGTTGGAGTTCCTGATCAAGGAATCACTTCCATTAAAGCGAGTGAGATTGTCAACTCCCACAAGGTTTCCAAAAAGTGCAAAGATTTCTAGATGGTGTTGGCAAGGAGAGTTGAAGAGGTAAACAAGGATTTCAATGTCTTGATTAATTATGGTTGTACCTCCTCTTTTCTCCCTAGACAAAGATTTGCATACAATGGAATAGATTACAAAAGCTATCAAAAAAAAGAATTGTACTTCTACTGAACTTTTGAGTCAAGTACAACACACAATCGATGAGATTGAGTGCAAGATTTTTTTCCTTTCTCATCTTTATCATTACCTTGGAGTGGTTACTGCAAGGTTGGGAGTCATGTCTTTAAGGGAAGTCTTCCAGCTTTACCAAGCATATAGGCTCATCCACAATCTATCCTTACCAACCAAAGAAGAATGGTAGGCACAATACTCTTCTTTCCTTAAACTCCATGAATTTCTTGAGAGTTGGGTTCGTACCTCTGCCAGTGATGTCCCCTATGATTTTCCAAAATTGGGAAATGTTTTTTCTATTCCTTAGTCTTTTTTATCTTCAGCTTCTTTTTATCTTTCCTACGGAGATGTCCAGGTTTATACAAGGCTAGTCAAAAAGATGGGTAATGTGCCACATAGTGGCTGCATAGATTTCTTTTATTATTTTCCTTTCGCAGGAGGGCTTGAGACATGCATGAAATTGGCAGAAGTTTTCTCCAAAACATTTTTCAAAAAACATAAGATCCCCACTCACCTAACTCATCATCTCTTCACTGTAGGAGGATTGCGCCTCTTATGAGACGATATCTTTTGGGAGTTTATCAAAGCTTGTTGACCTTTCTTTCTCTTGTTTTTTGAGATTGGAGCTTTTATTTTTTGTCTTTGAATGGTGGGATTGGTCAATAGGACCCCTTTTCAAAATTATTTTTAATATTTCATCATTTACGGGCCTCTATCTTTGCTAAATATCTAAACGACATTAATACAGTAGCTCTGAATTAATGAGAAACAATCGTTGTGACCTAACCAAGGATTTACAATCATATTGAACACTATCAAGCATCAACATGTAGCAAAAATTACTTTTGTACTGAGGCAGTGTTATCTTCTATTGACAACTATATAAGGAGGGCAATGACACAATTAGGGGTTGGATTTCAAGTTGCAGTTGCTTTGTTTAAAAGAAAAGTTTCTTTAGCTTTCTTAGGGTTTTAGAATTAATTTTAGAAGTAAAATTATAGAACTACTTTACTTTGGCATATTATATCTATTAAGGTTTAAACTATTATCGAATTGGAATCTGACCTCTATTTCAAAGTTCATTTAATATTTAAAACATGAACTATTAAGGAGAAATTGTTGATACTGTTCATGTATGGTGTTTTTCAATCTTTCTTTCTTTATATTATAGTTTTGAATGAAACACTATGTCTTGCAAGCTAAATATGGATAGTTTAAGTAGTTTATGTCCATGTTGTATGTATGGTAGAGTGGTAGCTTAAGAAAACTAGACTATGTCATTGGAATTCTTTGTTTTTCTAAAAGTTGTTGTTTTGTCATACTATGCTATATTAAGAGCATGAGTTCATATCATTTATGAGATATTTCTCTATAACTAATAATAAATCTTTATGTTTGATTAGACCTAAATTAACACTACCTACAAAAATATTTGAATGTTTTCACTCTTCTTGAAGTTAGCCTTTGTTGTTCATTCTCTTTCCAACAATGAAGGGTTGTGGTGTTCTGTGTCTAATTATATCACTCATAGGAATGATTTGGGTTTGAAATGTTGTAAAATATTTGGTGCATCACCTTTTATGTTTTATGTTTACATTTCCTTCTCCCCTTATCTCCAAACCCCAAAGAAGAGACGACTTTCTATAAAAATCGTAGAGGTATCTAGTGAGATGCAATTTATCCCCCACTCGCTGAATTTACCATAAGAGTGTCAGATAGGCACAAGCTTTGATGATCAACATAAACAATGAATTATGATGAATACCTACTTTGGGAGATATCAAATCACCCTAATTGATCACAAATTTGAATATACCTTCCTTTAGGCATAAAGTAGAATGATAATAGAAGATGAAATCACTTAGGAAACAAGTCATTAGGCTTGGTTGAATGGCTTGGTGCATCTTCCAAAACCTAGAATCCATCATGATCCTCCATAGGAATCTATCATCAATCTTTGACAATGTTTGATCTTATCAAAAACATGAGCTTGAAGGCCTGCAAAAGCAAATAAAGTGTTACTCCAAGACTTCAACTTTGAATGCTTGATTGGCTTCTCCTTGCTCTTGAGTGTAAATTCATGTGATCTCATGTGAATGTCTCTCTTTTCTAGTAAAAAATGATTAAAAGAGTTAGCTTTATAGGCTTCCTTTCTAATTTCTTGTCTATTAGATCCTGAAAGATGACACTTAGAATTTGAGTTTAGGACCTTGAAATGCTGCCAAAAAATGTTTTAATTTGAATTTATAAACTTAAAGGAGGCCCATTCGCCCATGGGTGATTTGGTCTTAACCTAAAATCTTAGGACCTAAGTTATGTCGAGGAATTAAGTAAATTAATAACATTTATTCAATGTAGATTATATTGTTGGGAAATAATTAAAATAGGCCTTGTGATATATAAAAAATTGTATCAGGGGCCTATTAATGAGGTTTACAAATGTAGAAATGAAAGGTCACTAAAATAGGTCCAAACTAAGTGTGAAATTGTACTTTCACTTAGGAAGGAGTACACTTTTCTATACTACATTTAGGCCCCACTTTAGCGGCCATATGAAACTATGTGCATATGTAAGCTAAAGGAATTCAAATAAAAGGATACTCATATGGATTCATTCACAAATATGGAGAATGAAGTCCCCGCTATAGCCATTGGCAAAACCACAATGTTAGGAAACACATCCTACAACATTGATTCATTAGTCATTCAAAAATATTATTATCAAACTTTTATAGAGGATCAAATTTGAGGGTAGATGTATGCCCCCCAGGATTCCACTTGCTTTATGGATGTTAAATTAGGGTAGCCATGAAACCTCATCAAGTTACTTGGTTTTGATGATGAGAATGCTTATAATAGGGTATTGTATTTAGAACACCAAATATTGAGAGACATTAAATTGGGGATGAAATCATGAGTTCAATGCAATAAATTTGGAAAAAAACAAAGTCTAATAGCCCCTAATATGCTAACTTTTGAATAAAATGTACTAATAAAATATACTTTTCTTTAATATACTTTAGTATATATGAATGAAAAACACACTTTTATCTATCATTTTCAAATTTATCTTTTTGCAATTTATCCTGGTGTAGAGTGATTGATTATGCCTAGAAAATGAGTATACAAGCCTCTAAGACTAGACATTCTCCATGATGAAGTGGCACAGGGTGAGCTTCAACATATGGTGAGTGGATTTTGCTATGCTTTATCTTTGCATTCATGTATTTATAATTTTTTTTGGTATTTTTATGTTCTTGGGACCCTAGAAAAAAAATTCACAAAACATGCGTCTTGGTTGCAAGATGTCAAACTTAGTTGCAAAGTGTCCAAAAATGGCAAAGTGTCTAAAACCCCTGCCCACCCCCACCCCCTATCCAAAATTGGCCCATATTTCCAAGTTGGTCGCAAAGTGTCCTAGAGAAACTTTAATGAATATTTTATTATTTAATGCATATATTTAGGAATTTTAGTGATGATTTATTTTTCTATTTATTCTTTAGGCACCTCCCTGAGCTCACTAGAATCTAGGAGGTAGACAATTTTGTCACCTCCAAGAGAAAATTTCTTAGCTTTCAGAGGATGAGATTAGTATCTTACAAGGATAGGATTATTTTTGGTATACCTCATGCCACCCATGAGGTATCATGATGCAATTCTTATGGACCTAGTAGAGAGGTGGGACACAAATATGTGCACCTTTTACCTTCCTATAAGGGAGATGATCATTACACTTGAGGACATTCACCGCATCCTTCGTATACCTATTTGAGGTGAGATTTTCCATTCAACAAATGAGCACACATGAGGAGATGCAGGATGATATTAAGTACTACCTAGGTCATCCAATCCAAGAGGTGAG
>VDFB02258530.1:26164-51095 GCA_007258455.2 Sequoia sempervirens
TTTTTCTAGATTTGGCCCCTAGTATAATTAATTCAATTTTTTGTGTTTTAACACTCTAGTTAGTTACTTGGTTATTTTGTCACTTGGAATATTTTTGGTTCCATGGGATGGCTTTATTTGGGTTACTGTATATGTTTTTCTAGAAATTTTTCCATTGTGAATATTTTTAGCATCATTTGTAAGCACTCTCTTATATGTAAATGCACTGAGATAAAAGGGCCACACTATTGTACATGTATTTCAAGGGGATTTTGCACATAAGGTTGTTGCACATTTTGTACTTAGATTGTATTAGAAAGTGCCATGGGGGATTGCGAAGTGCCTTTTTTATTTTCCATCACACCCTTTTCAAGTGAGTGTCCCTCCAAGACAACAATGAATCCATGTGATTCTTGCCTCTTGCATGTGTGCCTTGTTTTTACACACCCTTTTCAATTATAGGTACTTTCTTGTGCACTTTTAGATGATGTTTCTTCTCCTTCATGCACTACATGGTGACACAAAAAACTTCAGTGGATCTGTCATGCCTCTCCCAAGTCAAAATTATGGGGAGGTATTATATTGTTCATACTAATGCTTCATTGGTTTCACTTTAGAGTGAGTTATATATCTAGTAATTGTTCCTATGTACTAGGCTGATGCAATGCTTGGTTACTTGTGCATTTCGGTGAGATGGAGCATTTACCATATAGACACCCTTGCATTCCTATTTTGTAGAGGCAACCTTTCATCCTTCGTTGATTAGTGTTCTTCAAAATATTGGCACATGTGTTTTTGACTTGCATTGGTTGAGTAGTGTCATTTGGGTCACTCGTACAGATTCATGTGCCATCTATATTTTCAATTGACAAATGTTTTTCCTTTTTTCCATCTGATCATTGTTTGAGTAGTGTCATTGGGAGAACTTTCAAGAATGTAGATTGTTGTCTTTTATATCATGATCATCCTATTTTCAAAGGAGGTTCTTCAATTATAGAACTATATCAATCATCTTTTGACAATTGTTTGCAGCTTCTTCCTACTTCAGTGATGTTCTTCATGCTCCTATTCCTTGAGACATTGTTTTGGAGGATTTTTAGTCCCTCATCTTCTTTTCTCTCTTTTGGGGATGGGTTTTTTTCCCATAGGGTTTTTCTCCTTTTCTCCAATTATGAGAGATTTATTTTTCTTGCATTTCTAGTTGTAGATGGGTACCTAACATGGTTTTGTAGTCGGGACCCATATTGCATATTGAATCTTCATTTTGCATAATAATTCTCCCTAAGTTTGTACTTAAGGGGGGTGTTAATGTGTTAATTTTTAACATAGGGTAATTAGTTTTTCCCATACTGGGTGGTTGTTCACCCGTTGCTTTTTTCTTGCCTTTAAAAGGCTATACATTATGTAATTTATTGTATCTCAATACATTATTTTTCACTCCTAGTGAAATAGAATCTCTTGTGTTGCTTCTCTCATTTGTGAAGGTTTATCTTGGTTTGCAGTTGCTCCTGGGTGCTTTGCTCTAACATATCTCTGACATTTCATTGTCATTATCATTAGGCTTATTCTTGCATACTACAAATCAAGGGTAACAAAGCACATAAATCAAAATTGAGAAGAGCAATGAAGGTGATTGAACCATGGCATAGGAATTTTGGCAATGTTACTTTATTGTTTATGTTTCTATAGTCATTTGTACTTCATTGTTGGATTAGGGTCTTTAGGGCTTGATTTTTAGGTAGTTGGTGGTTGATACTATTGATTCATGCTTTGCACCTTGATTTTACCTTATTATTTAGTACCTACAAGAGATACATCCCTAGAGGCACTATTATAAATAAATAATGTCAATTATGATCATTTTGGAGTAAAAAAGAGAAAAAGGTATTCTTCTTGAGTTAAATTTTTGGATTTCACCATATTTGGAAGGGAAGACTTTGACAAAAATCATTAATATCTTATTCAAGTATAAGATGGAGCAATACAAAGTAAGAACTTGTGATCTTGAAGGTTTTATCCACATAATGAGAAAATAACTTTGTAAGATAGGGTATGATCACTAATTTTATAAAAATAAATACCTCATTAGGATCCACTAAGAGAGTGTGGACAAAAAATTAGTAGGAAAATGTAGTATAAGATAAGAATGGCCAAAAGAAAGTAGAATTATCCTTTTTTTGGAGGATTATATGCTAATATATAGGAATTTATTGAAAGCATGAGTGTTAAGCTCTAAAATATTAGGACTCTAACCATAATGCCTCCAAAGTTAAATATAGTTGATAGTACACAACATTTGGCCACTTCTCTTATTTCTAGTTAGCATGATGATAATCCTACACTAAAAATCTAAAAGTAAATGAACCTATTATAGAGGAATGTTTTCGCGAGAAACAAAAAATAAGAACTAATGTGCATTGTCAACAACCCTTGGTCACCTTGTTGACATTTGTGCCTTACACTAGTCCAAAAAGGTTTTTGATGATTTTATTTCATTAGTGGATGAAATTATAAATTTTATTAGGACCACTAAAAATTCTCAGATATTTAGGAAATTGGCCCTTATGTTGCAACCATGCTACAATATTTTAGTGGGAAGGAGTAATTAATGATACTAGGAATAAAACATGTGAGATATAATAACTAGTTCATAAGGATAGAGGAATTAAAAATTTCATTCATAATTTTATATTGGCATGATATAGGAGACCTAATAAGGAAACAATTTATTGAAGGTGCACAACTTGTTTCTAATTCTACAAAAAATTCCTCAATCTTCGAAGTCGATATTGTATATATCACAAGAGACTAGAGAGGAGTATTAGTCAACAAAAGTGGATGTCTATTGTTGCTAGGTTGGGATTTATCTTCAATGAAGGGAGAAATTCACAGTGTGGGCGATTACACTTGAATACGACAAGATCTCAAAGTTTGACAACACATAATGGCTTATTAGACAACTGATCATTAAAATAATTATTGACACTCTTGCTCATAGAGAAACTTCAATAGTGATGTACATATTGCTTGATTTAGTGAAGTAGTAACAAGAAAATTGCAAATTGATTATGATGCATTATTGCAAGATGTGTTTAAACTAAGAAAGAAATTAGGAGAGGGAAAGATAATCAAATAATTACCTTGGTCAACTCAAAACATTAAGTTGAGAACCAATTTGGTCTCTCCCATGTACACCTTAATAGGATTTACCATCATAAGGAGACACAAATGAGTTAATGGAATACTATTTTTATTGGAATATTTTACATCAAACCCATAGAATTGTTTAACCATCTAACATGAGAGCATGGGCTTTAAGTTGAAATACTTTTAGCTAACATCGAGAGAGTGAGGTGTATCTATTCTATAAAAAATGCTCAAGACATGATCATGGTCTCATCTCTTATAGTGTGGAGGCTTTGCACCCAACAAAATTTGATCCTTATTGGAGTTATTTAGAACAATTCAACTTCACTAATAGACTAAAATGCCATTGACTACCATAACAAATTCAAACTTTGAGAAAATATAAGAAACAATAGAAAACCCAAGCCAAACAAGCACGCTTCTATCAATTTACCGACATTTGTTTGATTCGTTCAAAATAGGTTTGGCTCGTAACTTGTCCCGCAAGAAAATGTAAGTCCTTTTTAAAATCATTAGTTTGACTACCTCGGAACTTGTCCGGCAAGAAAATCTAAGTCCTTTATAAAATCATTAGTTTGATTATCTCCACATTATGAATTAGGTTTTATGTAACTTTTAGTAATGCGCATGTCGCAACTTTTGAAATCGAATGGTAAAAGAAAATGATTCTACCCAAAACATTCGAATACTAAGGGAGGCGGCGACTATGAGTCAAATGGTTGAGCTCAGCCATGAGGTTCACTTCCAAACTATGTTATAAATATATTCACCTCCTCTCAAAAAATTGGGAAGTGAGGAAAGCAAAAGCAAAGGTAGAAAAAGAGAAGCAAGAGACAGTATCAGTACTAATGGCAGTGCCAAGAATCAAATTGGGAAGTGAGGGATTTGAAGTATCAGCACAGGGATTAGGCTGCATGAGCATGACTTTCTTTCCAAAGCCTGAAAATGAAATGATCTCCCTTATTCACCATGCTGTCTCCAAAGGCATTACATTCCTCGACGGCTGATGTGTATGGTCCTCATACTAATGAACTTCTCCTTGGAAAGGTAGGGTGCCTTCAATTAATCTGATTTTGAGAAGAATTATCTGGATTATCGAATGGTTTACTTTAATTTTGGAGCATTTTTACTTGATTTGCAGGCACTAAAAGGAATACGAGACAAAGTGCAGCTGGCTACCAAGTTCGGAGTGAGTTATGCAGGTGGGATAAGAACTGTTCGTGGAGATCCTGCGTATGTTCGTGCATGCTGTGAGGAGAGTCTGAAGAGGCTCGATGTGGATTGCATTGATCTGTATTACCAACATCGTGTAGATACAAAAGTCCCGATAGAAGTTACTGTATGTACTTTACCCTTCAGTGTCATCCTTTACAGATATAATATGGATTTAATTACTAAATGGGTGCTAGTATTCTTTTTTACCTTGTATTAAGCAACAAACTATAGGTTGATTGGTTGAATCATAAATTTTACTGTTTGAAATCAGCGGATTGTAAATTCCAAACTTATTCTGTGATATTTTACTCAATTTCAAAACTTAGTATCAAAATTTAATCTTCGGAGAATCGGACTAAAAGCTCCAATATATCTCTGTCAATTGAACTTATCCTATTTTACCCTGATATGTTCTTATTTTGATTTTCTCAGTTAAGGTTTGCTGCACATGTTTGGGACTACTCATGTTTCTTTTTATAATGATTTGGTTGAGAGGATGGAACGGTATATTTTTAATGTATGGCTTCTGCAGTAGATGGAGTTCAGTCTGGTTGCATTGCTTGCAGTATTTTGCAATAATTTTAGAACACTGTATCCTTGTCTTCAAGTCTTTCAGTTTCAGCTGGAAAGCTGTCCTTAAACCTTTGGGTTTTCAATTTATTGCATACTTCTAAAGTGAAAATTTCAAATTATATCTTAAAGACGTTTTTCTGTCTTAACGCTTTTGTTGATTCTCTATCTAAATATCAGTCATTCATGATAATCTTGAAGAAATACATAATAATAAGTTTTCTTTTTTATCTATTACAACAGATTGGAGAGGAAATAGATAATAATAAGTTTGCTTGTGTATCTATTACGCCAGATTAGAGAAATGAAGAAACTGGTTGAAGAAGGGAAAATTAAATATATTGGACTTTCTGAGGCATCTCCATCAACAATTCGAAGAGCCCATGCTATTCATCCCATTACAGCAGTTCAAATAGAATGGTCCTTGTGGTCTAGGGATGTTGAGGAAGAAATCGTTCCAACTTGCAGGTATGTGGGCTTTCAGACCTAGATTTTATTAGCTTAAAGAGTCTTATTTTGGATGATAAACACTTCGGTTATTATCTGCAGAGAGCTCGGTATTGGAATTGTGCCGTATTGCCCTTTGGGCAATGGTTTCTTCTCTTCTGGGACAAAGTTGGTTGAAAGCTTCACAGATAATGATCCTAGAAAGGTATCTGTATCTGTATCTATTGATTCTTCTTTGCATTAACAACCTGTATTAACAGTGTAGCTCTTTGGTAGTTGCTTATTATCATTATTTGTGATCTTCCCTGTTTTTTCCTCTTAATGTTTACGATTGGACAATAGAACTACTGTATAATTACAAGATCAAACTTATTAGTTCTATTATCTGCAAGTTTAGCTGTTTATATATTATAGCAAGTCTAAAGTAACTCTATCTGTATGTGTGGGTAAATAAAAAAGAAAGGCACATTGGAAAAATTTCGTGGGTAAATGACAGAGGATGTAGACACCTCGAAAAAAAACATTGGTTTTGACATCCGGTTAAGCATTTATAGTTATAAGTAGGAAGTTTTGGAGTTCATTTGTATGAGTTTGTTTACATATAATTATAACTAGGATGATATCTAATTTTTTGAAGTATTATTTTTCAGAAATTCCCAAGGTTTATGGGAGAAAATTTTGAAAGGAACAAAGTTATATTTGAGAATTTGTCAGTGATTGCTTCAAGCAAAGGGTGCACCCCAAGACAACTTGCACTTGCTTGGGTTCAAGATCAAGGAAATGATGTTTCTCCAATTCCAGGGACAGCTAAAGTCAATAAATTAGAGGAGAATATTAATGCACTTTCTGTGAAGGTTATACACGAGGACATGAAAGAAATAGAAGCCATAATATCTTCTAATGGTATCTATAGAGATCGAAATATGAACATGAATTCTACATGGATAAACTTAGAAACACCTCCTCTAAATTCGTGAAAAGGGATATAGTTAGTTTCAAAAGTGTTATCTTCATATGGCTATATTTATGCAAGTTAAATAGGATAAGGAGATGTTCAATATTAAAGATGCATAAAGTGTAAAGCATGAAAATTTTGATCTATATATTAAAGAGTACTTGCTAAAAAGACAATCTTTTATAATCGACATTGGTTATTTATTAGTACAAGTGTAATGTGTGATGATTTGTAAAAAAATTGGTGTGTTCATTTTCTGAAACATTTGACAAAGAAGGCTATTTATGTCTATAGATTCTTTTTTTAAGATACTCATTTTTCTCACCTTAGAGTAAGTAATGTTCACTTTAGAGTAAGTGATGTTCTTAAATGGATATTCAACATCTAGAGCGGGTTTCTCTAATGTTAATTTTAGAATAAATAATTTTCAAGCACCACTTTTTTGCCTAACAATATATGTTTTCATTTTTGGGTGATCCCTTAATAGTACGTTCCACTCTTCTTCTTTTTTTGTCAAAGTGAGAGATTGAAATCAAAATTTTAAACAAGTTTTAAATTTTTTCACACGTAACAACTAAAGCATTAAGAATTTGAAGATGGTTTGAACAAGTGATTTATGAGATTTCATTTGTAGATTATAAATTGAAACATAGAAAAATAAGGTTTCCAAAAATGGAAAAATATGTCAAGAGGGTGAGAATAGACCCTATCTTCCTACTTTCATTAGGAAATGAGATCCCCACAATGAATTGATTAACAACCTTTAGGTGAATCAACCTAATGTGAGAATATTCAAATTTCCTTATGCTTTGAGGGTGGGGGTCAAGATCAAACAACACTTTTGGAAGCAAAACTAAAAATAGTAAATCAACTAAAAATGCAAGCTAACAGTTGGATCTTGTAGATTAAGCATAAAATTGAGAGAACAACAAAACTTCTAGCAGATCTGGGAAATGAGAACATGATGCACCTATCATAAAATGTTGTTTTTGCAAACCTGTCAAGGACTCATTCGCCCATGCGTGAATGGGTCTAAGTTTCCTTTTCTGAAAAAAACTAGAACTAAGATTTGAGTCATAAATCTGCACTTCCTTCCTATACCTTTGAAACATCACTCCCAGATTTGTACATGTGACAAATCTACAAAAAAGTTGTTGTTTGGTGGTGGATGGGGAATTGCCTCGATCAAAACCCTAGTTTGGTAATTAAACATTGATTAAAAAAAATATAGATTTAAAACATGAAAGTTTGTCTAAGCCCTAATCTTAAGTGTGTCTAAGATTACAAGAGCTCAAATGCAAAGAAACCCTGCTCAAATATGTTAGAATAGGATCCCTAAATGGAACTATGAAACTTTTCTTCTTTTCCTTAGTCTTTTTTATCATCAGCTTCTTTAGTTTTTCACTTTGGAGATGTCTAGGTTTATACAAGGTTGGTCAGAAAGACAAGAAATGTGCCACATAGTGGCTGCATGAATTTATTTTATCATTTTCCTTTTGGAAGAGGGCTCGAGACACATGTCAACTTGGTGGAAGTTTTCTCCAAAACATTTTTAGAAAAATATAAGATCCCCACTCGCGTGACTCATCATCTCTTCACTACAAGAGGATTGCGCCTCTTATGAGATTATATCTTTTGGGATTCTATCGGAGCTTGCTAGCCTTCCTTTCTCTTATTTTTCTGCATGGGGGCTTTGAGGTGGTGCCTTTGGATGGTGGGATTGGTCAATAGGACCCTTTTTCCAGATTGTTTTTAAGATTTGATCATTTACGGGCCTCTATCTTTGCTAAATATCTAAAGGACATTAATGCAGTAGCTGGGAATTAATGAGAAAAGATTGTTGCAACCTAACCAAGGATCTATGATCAGATTGCAAGCTACCAAGCATCAACATCTGTCAGCAATTACTTATGTGCTAAGGTAGTGTTTTTTTTCTGTTGATGGCTATATAAGGAGGGAAATGACACAATCAGGGGTTGGATTCCAAGTTACAGTTTTTTTGTTTAAAATATCTTTTTTTTTAGCTTTCTTATGGTTTTAGAATTATTTTTAGAAGAAAAATTGTAGAACTACTTTTCTTTGGCATGTTATATCTATTAAGGTTTAAGCTATTGTTGAATTGGAATCCAACCTCTATTTCAAAGTTCATTTGATATTTAAAAGCATGAACTATTGAGGAGAAATTGTTGAGACTATGCATGTATGGCCTTTGTCAACCTTTCTTTCTTTATATTATCATTTTGAATGAAACATTGTGTCTTGCAAGCTAAATCTGGATAGTTTAAGTAGCTAATTTCCAAGCTATATGCTTGTATGGTAGAGTGGTAGCTTAAGAAAATTGGACTATTTCCTTGGAATTCTCTATTTTTTTGAAAGTTGTTTTGTCGTACTATGTTGTATTAGGAGGAAGAGTTCATGTGATTTCTGAGATATTGTTCTATTACTGATAAGAAATCTATATGTTTGATTGGACCTTAATGAACACTACCTGCGGGCAAATTTGAATGTCTGCACTATGCCTAAATTTAGCCTTTGTTGTTCATTCTCTTTCCAACAATGAAGGATTGTGGCATTCTATGTCTAATTATATCACTCATAGGAATGATTTGGGTTTGAAATGTTGTAAAAGCTTTTGTGTATTTCCAAACCCCAAAGAAGAGTTGAATTTCTATAAAAATCTTGGAGGTATTCATTGAGACTCAATTCTTCCCCCACTCATTGAATTTACCATAAGACTGTCAGATAGGAGTAAAGCTTTAATGATTGAGAGTTCTTTTTCTGGCATGCCTAGTGGGACAAGAAATTTTTAAATACTTGATTAGAAGTCAGAAATATTTCTCAAATCAGGCTAAGGAAGGAAACTAGAAGTTTCATTCCCAGAGTCCAAACAAGAGCATCTTTAAGAGGTCACTTCTAGTACTCTGAGCTACCTACCTTAGTACCTAGAAGGAGAAGACTTATAAGTTTTATATCACCTATGAGGAGTAATAGAGAGAGAAGTGGGACCTAGTCTTTAGAGCCTTATCTACTCCACCCAGAGGCTTGAACTTCCAAATAAGAATACTTGTATTTCTGATTCATAGGAACCTTTTCTCTATGGCTCACATACCCCCCCGCTCCTAGAAATTTTGTCACATGGGATAGCGATAGTCCGCTACAACCACCCACACCCCCAGACGTATGGCCTGCAATAGTTGCTAATGACCTCAAGGCTATCCCAAAATTCTCTGTAGAAGACTTCAAAATCCATTTTGAACACCTTCAAGATATAGCAAAGGTATGTAGGGTACATAACATATCAGAGGAGAACATCGCTTTGAGGTTGTTAGCCGCCCTTTTCAAGGGGAAGGCCCAAGATTGGTATTGATCTTTAGCCTCAGGCTCTATCATCTCCTAGGATCATCTTGGAGAGCATCTTTTCAAACATTTCTCAGTGAAAAGGAGACCACTCTTCATTGTTGCAACATCTAATTACTATCAAGAAATATTTGTAGGAAGCCATGAGCGACTTTACCACCAGATTTCACAAGACCTGACAAAGGATCCCTGCGACTGCCTGACTCCAAGCTGTGATGGCATTCATGTTCTATTTGAAGGTTTTCAATCGAAACATAGTAGTTATGATAACTTCCATGGGAGGAGACATCTTGCTCGACACATATGAGGTGGTTGTGCATGAAAAAAATAGTCTAATCAATGTTGGGAAGCTCCCACCATGACCCCCTATGCCTACATTTGTGAAAATATCTAGAACATCTCGAGAAGAAGCTTCTCAAAGTACTTCCACTACACAATTGACATCCAACATGCCGCAGTCCATGTATGTTTATCCTGCCAAACAAAGGAGCACATCGAGCTTGAACTAAGCCATAATAGATGTTAACGACATGAAGAGTCTCATGCAGACTTTTGCTAATGAGCTGGTTATCATCAAATGATAGTAGGCAGTGCCTCCAAAGCCGAACACTTAGACCTACGATGGAAGCAGGCCATCCTACCAATAGGACACATACCAGGGACTTTCCTAAGGAGGAGGCCAACAAATGACATTTACAAACCAAATAATTTTGGTCACCATGTCACTTCAGATGGTAAAAGACCACCATAATAGAGAAATGATCCCATGCCAAAATAATCTGGCTAAAGAGGAGAACATATGGTGTTTCCCATGCAAAAATAGTCATCTTCCCCAAAATTTCCCTAAGGGAAATATGTAACAAAAGATAGCTGAACAAAGAAGCAAAGATGTGCCCCTGAGTGTGGAAAAATATGAGCCTTCTAAAATGGAGAACGCTCATTTTAGAGCACAAATGTAAGGGATGTCCCTAGAGCAGGAGCTAGGTATTGCACTCGATCAAGTGTTATTCTCATGGATGGAGGAAGAAGACATGGTATTTGCAAATGAAGCTCCAATGAATAGCACTCTGCAAGTACAGTAAGATTACAACACAAGGTATAAAATAAGGATAACTGGAGAATACATTCAATAACCTTTGCCACAACCTCAGTTGTGTCAACCGTCACCGCAAGAGAAGTAGTTTCCACCACCTATCATCTAGCATGTCTCAGAACCACATAATCTACCATTTCCTGAGAAAGAGATGAGTGAAACACCAAGCCCAGTCACTTTAGAATGTTTTGTTCCAAAAATGAGGGAGATACCATTGTTTAAGCCCAAGGCCCAAATAGTCAAGATGCTCAACATGGTGGAGCAATTGAAGAAGGAACCCACCAATGTATCATTGTGGGATGTCATATCTATTCTCGAATAAAAGACTCTACTTTGGGAAGCATTGAAGAAAGAAGATAAAAGGCCTCAAACAAGAGTAGCTTCGATATGTGATTAAAGAAAAGACAAGGTACCTGTATTGGAACCTCAAGCACCAAAAGTTGTAGCATATGCAAATAATGTGGATAGTGCAAAGGAGAAAGAGGTAAGCAGGCCAAAGCCCACACATTTCTTTTTAACACTTATTGTGGGAGATAAGATTTTACATAATAACATAATTGATTCAGGAGTCAATACAACTATCATGCGAAAACAAGTGGCGGATGCTTTGAATGTTCAATATGAGCCCCTTGAAAAAGGAATCATCCAATTGGATAGGAAGAAGGTTCTGACTATTGGTCAGATAAAAGTTCTATCTCTGACCTTTTTCTCTTGCCCAAGCCAAGTAGTCACACAAGAAGTAGTAGTTATAGATATTCCTCCAATTTTCTGAATGTGTCTTTCAAGAGATTTCACTACGAAGCTTGACACATTCTTGGCACTTGACTAGTCCCACCTGATATTGAGAACTAAGCATGGGGTGAAGATGAAGATTCTTTTTGAATCTTTACATCCTGAACAAATTGCAGATAATGCAGTCCTATTCTTTGAAGCCACACATACTTCCATCTCTCAATAGGAGAAATATTGTATATAAATTCTAGAAGATGAAGAGGATACAAGTGAGCAGACTCTTGAGGAAGAAGTGTTGCTCAACCAAATCATTGATTCCAATCCATTCAGAAACTTCCACACAATAAGGCTAGGCACCTATGTAATTTTCAATGGTTATCAAGTCTTTCTGAAAATAATAAAGGATTAGGAGAAATTTGATTACCCATCTGATAATTTTCTATGGACCCTATATTTTGATAGGGCCAAGTGTAAATCCGGCTCTAGAGTGGGTGTCTAATTACTATCTTCGATGGGATCTAAAACTCTCAGAGCTTACCATTTTCTATTCTCATGCTCGAATAATGATATTGAATATGAGGCCTTGGCCCATGGTCTAATCCTTGCACAAAGAATGGGTATAAATAGAGTGCAAGCTTTTGGATATTTAGAGCTGGTGATGGGCCAAGTCCACAGTCAGGCAACTACAAAGAACACTGGAATGAAGTCATATAAACATCAGATTTAGGACCTGATTGAGAGTTTTGAATCCATCAACATACAAGTTATTCCCCAATCTCAGAACAATGTCACTAATCTGATGGCATATGTTGGGTCATAATTTGAACTAGTTTCCAATTCAACCAAGCAAAATGTAGTGCAAGTTGTCGTCTAACCCTCAATTCTTGACAACAATGAAAATTGGAATTTTTTTGATGATTACACTCATATTGCTACCTTCACACAAAAAGGAGGAATGGTTCCCGATTGTTCACCCCCAGGAATAGAATTCCCTAAAGGTAAGGTCATCCATTTAAAAGGAAACAAGATTCCTAGAGGGTTGATTTCCCTTGAGAACCTTTTTGACTATGAAGATGCAAGAAATGGCAAGTGAAGGTTCATTGCAGATGAAAGAGATTATGAATTGTTTGATGTTGGAAAGTGAGAAAGGAAGTCTCGTGGAGAGATAAAGAAAGGTTAAGGGATATGTGCTATGAGTACAACGGAGTTATGGCCTACACCTATGATGATCTTAGAGGTTATGACCCAAGCATAATTTGTTAGAAACCAAGATCTGAAATGCAAACCAGAAAAGCCTTCCATAGAAGAGAAAATCAATAAAAAAGCAGAAGCTTTGCAAAAGATGTGCAAAATAATATTATTTAGGAATTCTTAATTACAAGAGATGATTTGATTTATAAAAGAAAAGATGCATAACGCTAATCTTATCTTGAGCAACAAGATAGATCAACAAGATAAGGATGGGAATTAATTAACCTAGGAATTAAATATTACCTAAGTAAAGTTATGCAAGTGTAATTAAATATTAATTACACTAACACCCCCCATAAGTGCAACTTAGGGAGACTAAAAAAGCATGCACCTAAATCTAAGATGACTGCAAGAAAGCATGAATGGGTCCTGACAACAAGGCCTGATCAGGTACCCAAGTACAGTTGCAATAATGAGGTAGAGAAGGAAAACCCAGTGGGACAAAACCCCCCTACAATGAGATGACTAATGCAAAGAAGCACTAGAAGAACACTATGGAGTAACACTGGAACCGCAATTTGACAAGAAAGGAAAGATACTTCTATCTACAACTGAAACCAAAAATGGAATCATAATAATGTTACAACAAACCTAATGCCACAGAACACTGGAAAACTCACAAATTGGAACAACCCTGGAAACTATGAAGCAATAGTAGATGAAATGATGACAAAATATGGAAACTGTGTATCTCGATTCTGATGCCAAATTGTGACTAAAACTCTTCCATGGGAAGGAGTACCATAAAGATTCTGGAACATTAACCATAAAAACATGGCCCTCAACTGAGAAAGATTTGAACCAATGCGGATCAAGAAACATAAACTCCTAATCTAAAGTGTGAACTAGTGTGAATCTGATATGTGTCAAGCTAGGGCAAAAATGTGTCCAATAGAAACTAAGAAAGTAGAAAACCCATGCAAGTTGCCATCAAAACAAGATGGAAATCAAAGTGCATGCACACTCTAATCAGATTATTATGCAAGAAACCCCCCTGATGGAACTTTATCTCAGTTCATTTATTACAATAACCCAATGATTGTAAAAGGAGAGAATGCTAATGTGCATAAATAGAAAACAAAAATAGACATAAGATCTATGTAGAGTACTAAACTAGCTTTCCAACATCGTAAGAATGAAGAAAAATGAATCACCAAGTCAAAAGATATGCCCTCTGGAGTGAAAACAACAACATCTGAGTTCAAAGACCTCAAAAATAAATATGGAACAAAATCTGGTAAAAAAACCAATGCCACTAGATCGGCGTCAAAATCATCTTTCTAACATTATCTCATTTGTGAAAAACAATTTCAGCTCGTGGTCACATACAAGACTAGGGGGCTGGCGGCTGGGGGCTAGGATAGAGACCCTGGTCCTCAATAGGACTGCCATTTTTGTAGAGGGGTTGGCTGGGGGTTGGACGCATAGCGCCCCAGTCCCCAATGTGATCGGCATTGGCTGCAATGGAGCCCATGGGGGCTAGTGCTGGCCGACGGAGGATGTGGGCGGCGCCACCAGCGACAGTTGTGGATTGGTGGCCACCGAGTGTGTAGAGTTCATTTATACAGGGAGTGCTAGCATGAAAAACAAAACAAGCATTTTTTTTTTCAATTTATGAGCCTTGGGAAGCATGCAGGGGAGGCCGTATAGCCCCCCAGACAATTTTTTTTGCCTTTCGGACCAAATTCACCAAAATCAACAAAACAAAGGGTGATCTTAGGGTTTTTGGCCACTGTGAACACGATGGTGACCTCTGTTTCTGCTCAAACTGCTCCAAAAAATCTGTTACCTCCAGAACTTGCAAAAAATCTCCTATCCTCAAATCCTCACAGATCTGGAAAACGATGGCCAAAATCTGCAAAAAAAAGGCCAATCCTGACTTTTTCGAGTGCTTTGAATCCAATGGTGAAGCCCGATCTGATCCAAAATGCTTCATAAATGAACTCAAGTCATGATACCCTCGAGGAATCCCAAACGAACTCTGCAATGATTTTTTCAAAAATCTGAGAAGGGATTGTAAATCAAGGCTCTGATACGATGTTATAAAACCAAGATCTGAAATGCAAACTAGAAAAGCCTTCCACAAAAGAGAAAAATAGAAAAAGAAAAACATTTGCAAAAGGATGTGCAAAATATTATTATTTAGGAATTCTTAATTACAAGATATGATTTTTTTTATAAAAGCAAAGATGCATAACCCTAATCTTATCTTGAGCAACAAGATAGCTCAACAAGATAAGGATGAGACTATTGACTTGGAGGAAGGGTCTAAGCCCATCCGATAGAATCAAAGACCAGTCAACCGGAAGATTGAAGTCTTGATGGCATAGGAGCTCACCAAGTTGGTCAAGTCAAGAATCATATATCCAATCAAACATTCCACCTGGGTGTCAAATATGGTATCCGTTTGAAAGAAGAATGATGGCATTAGTCTTTGCATCAATTTATGAGACTTAAACAAGGCCTCACTAAAGGACCATTACCCCTTGCCATCAATGGAGACAATTTTGTAGACAATAACCAGATCTAAAATGTTCTCATTGCTTGATGGTTTTTCAAGATATAACTAGGCATATGTGAAGGAGAGCGACCAAGACAATATGAAGTTTACCACTAAGTGTGGAACATTTGCATATGCTAAGATGTCATTCGGCATGTCAAATGGTGGTGCAACTTTTCAATGAGTAGTGGATATTGTTTTTAGAGGTTTAATCAACCTGAATATTTTGATATATCTAGATGATCTAACGGTCTTTTCAAAATCAAATGATGACCACTATGGTCATCTAGAAAAGGTTTTCAAGAAATGGCAACAGTTCTAATTTTCTTTAAATCCTAAAAAGTGTGTCTTTTGAGTGCCTCAAGGTAAGCTACTTGGCTTTACATAGTGTCTAAAGAGGAAATAGCTCAATAGATCTTGAAAGGGTTAGATTTATAATGGAATTACCCTTGCTAGTAAACATGAAATGACTCCAGTCATTTTTAGGGAAAATCAATTTCATTAGCAGGTTCATTTCGAACATTGTTGGTATTGTGAGGCCTATCACACTAATTCTTAAAAAGAATTTGTTGTTCAAGTGGACCCCTGAAGGAAAAGAAGTTTTTGATCAAATAAATGTAGTGATTTCCACTGCTCCGGTCTTAGCTAATCCATATTTTTCAAAATATTTCTTACTTTATGTAAACAATGGTCAGGATAGTATAGATTCAATGCTTACTCAGGAAGGTGATCAGAATGAAGGAGAACATCCTATTGCATTCCATTCAAGAACCTTGAAAGGTTATGAAGTTAGGTATAACTTTGTAGAAAATAAAGCTTTTGCAATAGTTAAAATTTTAAAAAAGTTTCAACACTTAGTGTCGACCAACAAGATCACTATCCTTGTAGCACATCCCATTGTGTGAGAATACATCATAGAAGGTGAGATCACTAAAAAAAGAGAAAATTGGATCACTAAGATCCTAGAATATTATGTGGACATCAAACCAACCAAGCTAGTTCAGGGAAGAGGTTTGTGCAAATACATCGCATAAGAAATGAGCCTTATGGTTGAAAAGGAGACTAATCAAGTCTACTCGAACCAATTCAAATATGAAGAATCTTGAGTGGCTGATAAGACATAGTATATGCAAAAAGGGTACTACTCAAATAACCTTCCACTTCATAGAAGAAGATAATATGGATTGCAAGGCACTAGGTATGTATTAATTGAGGGTGTATTATTTAAGAGAAACTATGATGGTGTGCTGCTGTGATATCTTGGCAACCTACAGGTGAAAAGAGTTCTTAATGAATTTCATCACAGTCCTAAGGGTGGACATTTTTCAGCCAAGACTACTACTTTAAAGATAATGTGAGCAAGTTATTATTGGCCCTCTGTGTTTTCCGAAGTGGACCATCTAGTGTAGAAGTGTACATAGTTCCAATATTTTGTTGGAAAAAGGAAGAATGTCCCTCTACCCCTGAGCTTGATTGTAACTGAAGAACCCTTTGCCCAATGGGGTTGGATTTTATCGGCATGATAAATCCTATTTCTAGTGCCAGACACAAGTGAATCCTCATGGAAACTAATTACTTTACAAGGTGGATGGAGGTCATAGCCCTAAAGAATACAACATAGAGGGAAATTGTTTATTTCCTTGATAATGGCCAGATTTAGTTCACCCAAGACCATCATATCCGATAATGCCTGAGCTTTTGTTGGGTTAGGGATGCCATATTTCGCTATTAGACATGGGATTTTCCTTAAAAACTCATCAAATTACTAGCCACAAGGGAACAAGTTTAGCAGATTCCACCAACAAAAACCTAATTAGGTTAATCAAATGCATTGGGTTAGAATGACAAAGAGATTGGCATATGCATTTACAAGTTGCTCTATGGGCAGACCGAATTACCCCAAAGCAGATTATAAAGACCTCCCCTTATGATTTGGTGTATGGAAAAGAGGTAGTGATATCCATTTCCATAGAAATTCCTGCTTTACAACTACTAAAAGCCTTGGAGATTGAAGAAAATGGTGGAATGGAAGTATAGTTGGTAGAACACCTAAAATTGGAGGAAGACAAAGAAAAGGCTCATGGAGCTATGATCGATCACCAATAGATAGTCAAGCGATGGTTTGACAAAAGGACTTCTAACCTAGAATTCAAAGAAGGGATTTTAGTGCTGAAGTTCGATGAACGTACTACAAAACCAGGACAACACATGGAATTTGAAGCACTGTGGAAAGGACCTTTTAGAGTTAGCGCATGCAAAGAAAAGAATGTGTACGAGATTGAAGATATGGAGGTAAATGCTTTTGAATGGTATTTATTTGAATATTTTCTATTAAAATGAATAATTCTTTAAAAAATTTAATACTTATGTACCATATGTAAAAAAAATTTAAATATTTCAAAATTTTGAGAGTAAGATAGCCAAAGAAAAACACATAAGATTAAAATCTTGTATTATATTATATTTAACAAAAAAATTACATATAGTGCAAGTCTGAGGCTCAGATTTAAACATAGTGCTCTCTCGAGCAAACCCAAAAGGAGTTACAAAGCCAAAAGATCCAGAAGGGAGGAAACATGCAAAAACAGTCAAAAAAGGCCTCCAGTCATCACCTAGGAAGCTATAAAGGCTCGTTATCGGTTCTTCCTTCTTTTTCTTTTCTTTTCTTCCTCTTCTTCTCCTTGTCTGTTAGGGTGCAAAAGGGGGCTGAAAAAATAATGGAAGTGAACTCCATGACACAAGCTCAAGGCCTACTCATTGCGAATCTACACCAGAAAGTCGAAGTGCTCCCTCCAAGCCAATCCTGGAACCCACTCCACGCCATACTCTCATAATAGAAAAATGGCCGCTAGATGAGAAGAGCATCAGTGTGTCTCAATGTCCATGGTGCGAAAATCAAAGAGGAAGGGAAACCAAGGTACATCTATGCCAAAGTCCACTTGCCTATAGAGGTCCATAGCACTCAAAATACCAATACCAGGGATAGCCACTTGCACTATATCACCAAGCCCTTCCATCAATGAGGTGTGGAACATCTTGTTGCATAGTTCAATTATCATGGGCCTAGACACATTCAGGTTCAACAGAGAGGACTCAAAGTGGGAAAGCACATTGCAGTTGCTTGAAAGTTGGTTCCCATCAATAATGAAGTCTTCACCAGATTACCCACTTAAATGTAGTCATGATGAGGCAGTCACATTTCTTCACCAGGCATTTGATCTGGTCACTAGTAACCTCTCCCGTGAAGCAGTGTTGTGGTCTCTGTGGAAGGAGCCAAATAGGGGTGCCTAAGCCAATAGACATTTTGATAAAGCAACAAATTATGGTGGAATGGGAATAAGCGAAAGTCCAACTAACTTAAGAGACTATATGTTTGAATGAATGTCACAAAATGTGGCATACCTATATATAGAAAAGGTGAGCTGAAAAAATCAACCAACAAAATGTCTATTTTTGGTCATACAACAACAAAACATTTTAAGACATAATAGAGTTACAAGCTAGATAAATTATACAAAGAATTTAATGAAATGTCTTGAGAAATACATTTGGGTGTTGGGAGTAAATACTTTCATAGGCCAATTGTTGACATGTGTCTTTTGCCACCATTAGCGCCAACCAACCTACTAATGACAACAACTAGGGATTAGTCCACTTGAACTCTGAGAAATTAATGGGCATGTCTTTTCAAGAGTACCTTGTATCATGTCAGCATGTTTCATTTGACGAAAAGAACGATTTTCAATAGAATAAGTTTATTTGTGAAGAGGCAGCAGGGAGAATGTAATTATTCCATTCTTGCAACATTTCAAAGGGATACAAATCTTATGAACATCACACGTATTTCCCCGATTGTAGCATTTAAAGTACCAATGGTAATAGCATATTCTTAACAACATGTACAAGCAAGAGAGTTAATTGCACTCAAAAGTAGGTTTTCCTTTTCAAGAAAAAGGCAAGTGGTAATCTTCGCTAGGGAATTCTCAGCAACTTCTTTATATAGTCATGACAGAACCCTCAACCTATGGAAGGAAAGCCATAGCTTCAAGTCAATGACCTAACTATGCCAATATTTTTGGGCGGAAGTCATTTGCCAACACCTCGACAATGGAGGAGTGACATTTCAAATTCTACAAGAAGGTGTCAGTTGACACGCCTATAAAAAAGAGAGGTAGTGCCGACAATGTTTTGACCCCAAGTTTTTGGCTAACACTAAAATTCTCAGAGAAGGTGTGTTTCAGAAAAAGGAAAGGTATGAGATAGCCAATGGTTTTGCACTTCGGATCTAGGATTATGGTTTTCCATAGTTCATGTTACCCATTGTGCATCCATGTTTAGAGTTAGTTGATCCATGTGCCAGGAGATTCAACAAGGTAATGAGGGTCATTCAGAATGGCAGGATTAGGGTTACTATTTCTACTGAAGCCATATGAAACATATTGTGCATCCCTATGGCCTAGGATGTAGAGCTCTTTGATAAAGAAAACATGGATCTTTTCAAGGAAGAAATGGCCAGAAGAACAATTTTTTATGAAGATGAAGGAAAGGAATGGCTAGACAGAGGTCATCTTCCCTTTCCTTTTTCATTAAAGAAATTCAAGATGGACACACAGTTAGTGTTCTTGATGTTGGTCTGGGTTTTTTGCCTTGACAACAATGCTCAGGTTCTTCCTTTTCAATTCAGCTTAGCCTTTGTGCTAAAAAGAGAGAAGAATCGAGGGCACTATGATTTTTTCGAAGTAATAGGTGGAAACATGTTGAACCAGCTAAAGAATTATGGAACCAATTCCAATTTTAGGTATTCTTCTTTCTTGGCTTATTTGGTTTTGCCTCAGAATCATGAATGGTTGGGGAGAAATCTACTAGTATCTAGGCTAGATGAAAGGGGTTCTCTTCAGTTATTTTGTGTGTGGAACCATGTACATTTTAGAACAGGGGAATAATATTGGTATGCGGATCATTTTAGTGCTTCAAGAATTATTGCCTCGCCCTGTTGGCCACTTCTCTCTTGAGGTCCTACAATGCATGAGAATCTTGCTGACCCTAGTGGATTATTTACTAGACAAGGACTTCACATTTATCAGATTCCATGAATTTCTAGGTGAGTCTTTCCAATTTCCTAGATTTGTAATAGACAGAGTCTTCACATTGGAGGCATGATGCTAGGTGACCATTGTCAACAAGATGTATGGTAGCCGAAGAAATAATAAAAAGTTATATCAACTTCCCCTCAATATTGCTAATAGTTGAGTATTGTTGACGAAGTGATTTTTTGAGGATGATCCTAGGGATCTATTGGTAGCCTAAGGCCTAGTCCTTATCTATGATAAGTGGGACTATAACCCATAAGGAGTTTATAGTATGAGACATGCTGAGCATGAATACTTTGAGAGGAGGAAGAATATGACTGGAGAAAGTGTAGAGGTGTATATTGATTTGAAACACATTCCTTTTAAACAACCAGAATGACTAAGCTTCTACACACCAAAGCTACAGTATGATAGGAACCTTCTAATAAACAAATCTATAAATATGCAGCTAAAGAAAAGAGGCTGGTTGGAAACTAAGAAGGAAAATTTCTAGAGGTTTTGACAAGAGCTGTGATGCCTCACCCTTCCTATCAAAAAATTCCCATAGGATGATGAGTTCGAAGAGATTTATGATAAGGAGGTCGACACTAATAACAACAATCTAGAGACCAACCATGAAATTGAAGAGGAACAAGCTCCGCATCAGGATTCCTGGCCTCAAGAGTCTAACAATTAGAGGGATTTGAATCGAAGGGATTCATGAGCTCTGTCCTCCTCCAGTGCCCAAAGTAAAGGAAAGAGACCTTGATGGTCTTCGATAACTTCATTTGCTATAGTCATTGAGGGCCAAGTTTTAGAGGGGTCAGTGGCCAAAAAATTGGAACATGTTAGTTCTATTTGTTAAAAGAGAAGGCAGGTCCAAGATCTAGGCTTATGCAACTCAGGTAAGATTTTCTCCCTCTCTTCTTCCTATTTCTGCATCTTTGGTTACCCCCTTGCCTCCTCCCTTAAAAAGGAAATCTCCATCCTTAGGCCTTGACCTGATAATCCTAAGTATACCCCCTCCTGTTCATAATGAACTTCCCAAAATTACCCTACATGTCGAGTGAGCAGCATCTGCTTCAGCCATTGTTGACTCTTTGATCGCCATGTCAATTGCTCCTCTAGAAAGTGTTGAGACATCTATGGTAACCCCCGCTCCTAGCCAACATATTCTGAGAAAACACCATTCCACCTGACCATAGCTCTCTTCACCCCTATTGGAAAATATCCCATTCAGTCTTAGCTTGGTGTGCCACCCTTTTCCATGATAACGCTCCCTTTTGCTTCATTGCATGCTCATACATCTAAGGTTTTCCCTTCCATTTCCCTTTTTAGTTTCCCTCCCAGTGCCCCTATTGCAGTGGAAGATGTCGATGTCCCTCAAACCCTCCAAAATCATTTCAATGCAATAAAGCTAACCTAATGAAATGCTAAACAAAGATGGTTGTTGAAGAATGCTAAGTTTTCGACTACTAAGAAAATCAAGGCTTGTTATAATGAGGATCAAAATTATATCTTGATTAGTACCATGAAGCTACTCATGGCTAAGCCTGAGGGGTAGATGCAGATGGAGGATTATGACATCTAGATGACGGGCCTAGATATGAATGAAACTCGTCCATGCGACAAGGTGGTCTTAGCTAAGACCACCCAGTAGGTAGTATATGCAGACTATGAAAGGTTGGGTAGAAAGTGTTGGCTGTGTTGTTGATATGTGGTTGTCATTGATGTCAACACTATTGGAATTAATGTCTTAGAGGCTGTATACGTTGAGGATATTCAGAAAATTGTAATAAAGAGAGTTGCAGGTTGTCATGCAGTATGGCCAACATGCTTATGGCTCACTTGCAGGGTATGTGCAGGATCATGGTGGGCCAAAAAGTGGCAATATTATGGGTATTTGTAGGGTATGTGGCTGACAACTTTTTTTTTACCCAAAATTGATGAAACGAAAAGGGTTTTTAGAGGAGATTCTCAGCTTTCCACCAATATAAATTATGCTTTAATTTGAATTTAATAAATAATTATTATTCATTTTCTATTATAATTACGACTAAAGTGTTGATCGATAGGTTGGTTGAAAAATATCTATAACTTTCAAATGGTATCACATTTTTTGAATCTCAAACATGAGTCACATTCTATGCTTCACATACTATAGGATTAAAAAAAGAAAAATTAAATTTCATGAAGTTTTGACCAAGTTAAAGTGATTGGACATACAAGTTTTAATATTTTTTTAAGTTGTAATAAAAATCATAATTAATTATTTACTTGGAAAAAAATTACAAAAAAATATGCATCACATCGACATGAGTCCTCTACTTATATATAAAATATAAAAAATATTATCATTTTATTATGGTTAGGGTGGTCAGACAGACACCTACTTCTTATTTTTTCCTTGAAATTTAAGTACTACTGCATTGAAATTTCAAATTTTCACCAAATAGATTTTATTTATTTATAAATAAACCTAGTAGTTAAGAAACTACATTCAATTTTCTACATATTCTATTCTTACATTCTTTTGAAATAATATAGATAACTTATTCAAATTTTTACGTGAAGTTGCCTAACACTGATTTTTTCTGAATTTTTTGCCACTTAAGGACCTATTTTTTCCATGATGATCCTGCACATACCCCTCAGTATGTTCATGATCAAAGGTTGTGGATTAAAGGTTTTGTTGTCAAGTATATCTGGCTTATCCAAGTTAAGTTTCAGAGATCCACATGAAGATATGATTGAGTTATGAGTATTTGTGTTCTGATAGTTTTTATGTTGCTTTAGTTAGTGTTCCCGAATGAAGATGATGTGATTATGGTAAGATAAAGTGTTTTGGATGCTTCTCTAGTGATTCATGATACTTGTGGATATTTCTAGACTGTTCTCTATCTTTATTTCATGTCCGCATTGATCATTGTGCTCGTGATTGGAGATTTTCTCTTGCGTGTTCATGTTTTTCATGTTCTTGGCCGACAGGGAGATTGTAGCATGTTGTGGATCTTCAAGGAATAATTGTTGAAGGTGTTTCATGTTTGAGGATGTTATATTGGGTCCTCACTATGTTGTGGCTGACTTTGATTGATTTTCATTGATAATTATTTATGTTTTGGGCTGACAGTTTGTATTCATTTTTATGTTTAGTTGAAGCTGACATGTAAATGATGTTATTCTTGGCTGCAGATATATATAATTGATTGTTTTGATCATTTGAAGTAGTGTGTGTGCTGAATTGTGAAGAAAAGTGTGTGAGTCCTATGTGCAAACAAAGTTAAAATCATTTGAAGGAAGAATTAAAGTGTGAAGAGTGAGAATATTTTCTATACTTAACCAAAACTATAATCATGCATGAGTAGATGCTATTTTCTTAGTTCAATCTTGAGAATGTAATCCAAATATTTTCAATAAGATATTGAGTCTTCCTTGGGTAGTAAGCCTTGTTATAATTGAGCAGTGAGCTCTAGGCAGTATGTCTGAATGCATGTGCAGTCCCATTTATTCATTTATATTTTTAACAGGGTATAATCTCATGGACTAACCTTCACTGTGGTTTTTCCCCTAACAAGGTTTCCATGTAAAAATCTTGGTGTTATGTGTGTCTCTTATGTGTTGATGATTTATAATTTCATGGTTATTAATCAAATATGAGAATAAGGATAATAAGTTTAATAAGTTTGAATTTTTGTGACAACTGATTCACCCCCCTCTCAGTTGTCTACCCTTGTGTTTCCAACAATTGGTATCAGAGCAGGTTCCTTGGAAGAAGTTTAATAGCTTGAGGTGATTTGGGATGGTGACATATAAGAAGGATATTCTGAGATTTGATAGAATGAATTACTCTCTATGGAAGACTCAAATGGAGTGTCATCTAAGATGCATTGGTTAATCCTTCTAGAACATTACAAAGAATAGGTATTTTATTCCATAGAATAGTCCTACTTTTGCTAAGATCAAAGATGTTGAGTACAATATCAGAGGTAAGGAAGCATTATTGAGTGCTCTAATTGTTTCCAAGATGACAAATGTAATGGATTTGAAGACTGCTTATGAGATTTGGAAAAATTTGGAAACTTGGTATGAAGGCGATGCACATGTGAAGATTGCTAAGCTATAAAGTCTAAAAGGTAATTATGAAAAATTGAAAATGGGCGAAGATGAGAAAATTACTACTTTCATGCAGAGAGTAAATGAACTTGTGTGTAATATCAGATGTATTGGTGTCCAACATTGGAAGAATCCAAGATAATTGCTAAAATTCTCACATCCTTGACTTCTGCATACAAACACAAAGTTGTTGCTATTGAGGAGATCTAGACTGTGACAAATGTAACTAGATACATGTTGATTGGTAAGCTTGTTTCTTTTGAGTTAAGTGAGTCTAGTGATGCTCTTCCTAAGATAAAATCTACATTCAAAGCTACCACCTCTAGAAGGGTTAAGCAAAGATATGATCTAGGTGAATTTTTTTCTAGAAAGGTGTTCAAGTATGAGGAAGAAATGAGAGAGATTGAAGAAGAAGAGAGGAAGCTAGATGAGCTTGAAGCACTTCATGTCAAGAGAGTACCCAGAGGAGAAGGTAAGTATGAAGGGAAATTTCCTCTTAAATG
>VDFB02258530.1:51195-83055 GCA_007258455.2 Sequoia sempervirens
TGGCCGATCACATTCTACAAACATGTGACTCTCAAGGAGTAGAATCACAAAGTTTCATTTCCAAGTTTTGTGTGGCTTCTGACAAAATCCTAAAAGATGTTGGAGTTCCTAATTGAGGAATTGCCTCCATCAAAGTGAGTGAGATTGTCAACTCCGACAAGGTTGCCAAAAAAGTGAAAAGATTTCCAGATGGTGTTGGCAAGGAGAGTTGAAGAGGTAAAAAGGGATTTCAATGTCTTGATTAATTATGGCTACCTCCTCTTTTCTCCCTAGACAGATATTTGCAGACAATGGAATAGATTACAGAAGCTATCAAATAAAAGAATTGTACTTCTACAGAACTTCTGAGTCAAGTACAACACACAATCGATGAAATCGAGTGCAAGATTTTTTTCCTTTCTCATATTTATCATTACCTTGGAGTGGTTACTGCAAGGTTGGGAGTCGTGTCTTTAAGGGAAGTCTTCCAGCTTTACCAAGCATATAGGCACATCCACAATCTTTCCTTACCAACCGAAGAAGAATAGTAGGCACAATACTCCTCTTTCCTTAAACTCCATGAATTTATTGAGAGCTGGGTTCATACCTCTACCAGCAAAGTCCCCTATGGGTTGCCAGAATTGGGAAATGTTTTTTCTATTCCTTAGTATTTTTTATCTTTAGCTTCTTTTGTTTTTTCCTTCAGAGATGTCCAGGTTTATAAAAGGCTAGTCAAAACGATGAGTAATGTGCCACGTAGTGGCTGCATAGATTTCTTTTATTATTTTCCTTTTGAAGGAGGGCTTGAGACATGCATCAACTTGGCAGAAGTTTTCTCCAAAACATTTTTACAAAACATAAGATCCCCACTCACCTAACTCATCATCTCTTCACTGTAGGAGGATTGCACCTCTTATGAGACAATATCTTTTGGGAGTCTGTCAGAGCTTGCTGGCCTTTCTTTCTCTTATTTTTCGAGATGGGAGCTTTGATTTTTTGTCTTTGGATGGTGGGATTGGTCAATAGGACCCCTTTTCCAGATTATTTTTAATATTTCATCATTTTCGGGCCTCTATCTTTGGTAAATATCTAAATGACATTAATATAGTAGTTGTGAATTAATGAGAAATGATCATTGTGACCTAACCAAGGATTTACAATCATATTGAACACTATCAAGCATCAACATGTAGCAAAAATTAATTTTGTACTGAGGTAGTGTTATCTTCTATTGATAGATATATAAGGAGGGCAATGACACAATTAGGGGTTGGATTCCAAGTTACAGTTGCTTTGTTTAAAAGAAAAGTTTATTTAGCTTTCTTAGGGTTTTAGAATTATTTTTAGAAGTAAAATTATAGAACTACTTTTCTTTGGCATATTATATATATTAAGGTATAAACTATTATCGAATTGGCATCTAACCTCTATTTCAAAGTTCATTTAATATTTAAAAGCATGAACTATTGAGAAGAAATTGTTGATATTGTTCATGTATGGTGTTTCTCAAGATTTCTTTCTTTATATTATAGTTTTTAATGAAACACTATGTCTTGCAAGCTAAAAATGGATAGTTTAAGTATTTTATGTCCATGTTGTATGCTCGTATGGTAGAGTGGTAGCTTAAGAAAACTAGACTATGTCATTGGAATTCTTCATTTTTCTAAAAGTTGTTGTTTTGGCGTACTATGCTATATTAGGAGCATGAGTTCATATGATTTATGAGATATTGTTCTGTAACTCATAAGAAATATTTATGTTTGATCAGACCTTAATGAACACTTCCTGCAAAAAAATTTGAATCTTTGCACTATTCTTGAAGTTACCCTTTGTTGTTCATTCTCTTTCCAACAATGAAGGGTTGTGGTGTTTTGTGTCTAATTATATCACTCATAGGAATGATTTGGGTTTGAAATGTTGTAAAATATTTGGTGCATCACCTTTTATGTTTTATGTTTACATTTCCTTCTCCCCTTACCTCCAAACCTCAAAGAAGAGCCGACTTTCTATAAAAATCCTAGAGGTATTTAGTGAGACACAATTTATCCCCCACTCACTGAATTTACCATAACAGTTTCAGATAGGCACAAGCTTTGATGATCAACATAAACAATGAATTATGATGAATACCTAATTTAGGAGATAAAAAATCACCCTAATTGATCAAAAATCTTAATATACCTTCCTTTAGGCATAAAATAGAATGATAATAGAAGATGAAATCACTTAGGAAACAAGTTATTAGGCTTGGTTGAATGGCTTGGTGCATCTTTCAAAACCTAGAATCCATCATGATCCTCCATAGGCATCTATCATCAATCTTTGACAATGTTTGATCTTATCAAAAACATGAGCTTGAAGGCATGCAAAACCAAATAAAATGTTACTCCAAGACTTCAACTTTGAATGCTTGATTGGCTTCTCCTTTCTCTTGAGTGTAAATTCTTGTGATCTCATGTGAATGTCTCTCTTTTCTAGTAAAAAATGATTAAAATAATTAGCTTTATAGGCTTCCTTTCTAATTTCTTGTCTATTAGATCCTGAAAGCTAACACTTAGAGTTTGACTTTAAGACCTTGAAATGCTGCCAAAAGATGTTTTAATTTGAATGTATGAACTTAAAGGGGACCCATTCGCCCATGGGTGATTTGGTCTTAACCTAAAAGCTCAAAACCTAACTAATGTTGAGGCATTAATTCAAATAAAAGGATACTCATATGGATTCATTCACAAATATGGAAAATAAAGTCCCCACTATAGCCATCGGAAAAACCACAATGTTAGGAAACACATTCTACAACATTGATTCACTAGTCATTCAAATATCCTATTATCAAAATTTTATAGAGGATCAAATTTGAGGGTAGATGTATGCCCCCCCAGGATTCCACTTGCTTTATGGATGTTAAATTAGGGTAGCCATGAAACCTCATCGAGTTACTTGGTTTTGATGATGAGAATGCTTATAATAGGGTATTGTATTTACAACACCACATATTGAGAGACATTAAATTGGGGATGAAATCATGAGTCCAATGCAATAAATTTGGAAAAAAACAAAGTCTAATAGCCCCTAATATGCTAGTTTGAATAAAATGTACTAATAAAATATACTTTTCTTTAATAGACTTTAGTATATATGAATGAAAATCACACTTTTATCTATCATTTTGAAATTTATCTTTTTGCAATTTATCTTGGTGTAGAGTGATTGATTATGCCTAAAAAATGAGTATACAAGCCTCCGATACTAGACATTCTCCATGATGAGGTGGCATAGGGTGAGCTTCGACATATGGTGAGTGGATTTTGCTATGCTTTATCTTTGCATTCATGTATTTATAATTTTCTTTTGTATTTTTATGTTCTTAGGACCCTAGAAAAAAAATTCACAAAACATACCTCTTGGTTGCAAGATGTCAAACTTAGTTGCAAAGTGTCTAAGACCCCTGCCCACCCCCACCCCCTATCCAAAATTGACCCATATTTCCAAGTTGGTCGCAAAGTGTCCTAGAGAAACTTTAGTGAATATTTTATTATTTAATGCATATATTTAGGAATTTTAGTGATGATTTATTCTGCTATTTATTCTTTAGGCCCCTCCTCGAGCTCACTAGCATCTAGGAGGTAGACAATTTTGTCACCTACAAGAGAAACTTTCTTAGTTGTCAGAGGATGAGATTAGTATCTTACAAGGATAGGATTATTTTGGGTATACCTCATGCCACCCATGAGGTATCATGATGCAATTCTTATGGACTTGGTAGAGAGGTGGGACACAAATATGTGCACCTTTTACCTTCCTATAAGGGAGATGATCATTACACTTGAGGACATTCACCGCATCCTTCGTATACCTATTTGAGGTGAGATTTTCCATTCAACAGATGAGGAGACACATGAGCAGATGCAGGATGATATTAAGTACTACCTAGGTCATCCAATCCAAGAGGTGACTGTCAGACCCCACATCAAGCTTAGATGGATGTTATATGCATGGTTGTCACTACTGAAGCACATTATGATAGTCACTACAACACTAGCACTAGTTCTTGATGGGAACGGTGCACATTTAGATGGAGGTTTAGTCCACATCATCCGAGACATGGAGGAGCATTAGACCATATATGCATGGGGTCACAGTATGCTAGCACACTTATATTATGATCTCGAGCACTTAATGTACCAGGAGCTAGATAACATAGTACATTGTACACTCTTTCTAGTGTGATGCTTCGAGCACATCACATGTACAGGCCAACAGGATATCTGACTATAGCAGCCATGGGCTATGCACAAGCCATTAGCTACTCTTTGAGAAAGTCCTGGTGTAGATGCTCAAAATATCTTTATCGATATCATGCACTTGATTTTGATTAACTAACACTGATTCTCCCTTAATCATTCCCACACTAACCAATTAATTGAATAATCTTCCTCCTAAAATCAGATAATACACTTTATTAGATTATCCTATTTTTCTTCCTTTAATTAAATAAATCAACTTTATTTAATTAAAATCCTAATGTTCTTCCTTTAATTAAATAAATCAACTTTATTTAATTAAAATCTTAATGTTCTTCCTTTAATTAAAATCCTAATGTTCCAACATGCTCTCAATTGATTTAAATAAACCCAAACATTTAAATCAAATGTCATAAATCAATTAATTTCATCTAAGTTAATTAATCCTAGATTAATTAGCTCCTAACGCTAATCCCCCATTCCTCTAACTTTTAAATCCACCCTTGGGTAAGTCAACCTAACCAAGTTGCACATGTAAATCAATTAATTTGATTTAAAATTATCCTATTTTCATTCAAATATGGCATATTCTTGGAATATTCCACCCATTTGAATTTTCCCTCCCAAAGGACTTTAGTCCTCCACCTTTGCATTGAAGGATTTTACGTGACATTGAAGGCTCTTACACGTCTTACACAAGCCCCCTTTGGTCTTTACAATGTCAACTACATGCATTTAACAAGCACATTGTTCAAAATGTACTCCACCTCCCTTCATTAGCATGTTGACAAGTGGCACTATGCCATTGGTTCCTTTTTCAATCCCCCATTCTCCCCATTCTTCACTCTTCAAACCTTCTTCATTATAAATAGAGGCCTTCTCTATTGATTTGAAGGACACAACTTCATGCAAATCCATTATAGTCATTTGAGTTAAAAAAAAAATTATTTGATTTAAAATTACCCTATTTTCATTCAAATATGGCATATTCTTGGAATATTCCACCCATTTGAATGAAAATAGGGTAATTTTAAATCAAATAAATTGATTTACATGTGAAACTTGGTTAGGTTGACTTACCCAATGGTGGAGTTAAAAGCTAGAGGAATGGGGGATTAGTGTTAGGAGATAATTAATCTAGGATTAATTAACTTAGATGAAATTAATTGATTTATGAAATTTGATTTAAATGTTTTGGTCTCTTTAAATCAAATGAGAGGATGTTGGAACATTAGGATTTTAATTAAATAAAATTGATTTATTTATTTAAAGGAAGAACATTAAGATTTTAATTAAATAAAGTTGATTTATTAATTAAAGGAAGAACATTAGGATTTTAATTAAATAAAGTTGGTGTATTTAATTAAAGATGAAACATAGATTTTTGAGACCCTATGGACTTCTATTACACTCTTAGGGTTATTCACCTAAAAGTAGAGAGATGGGGCCAAAAATGCTTATGATTCACTCAAATTAGGATGTGTGTGATGTTTTATAAGTTAAATGAGATGATCTAAATGTAGTTATATGACCTGATTGATTGATTAAACATTCAAAACCTAAGAAATATAACTTGTTTGAAAACACATTATGTATTGCAAAATCACCTACAAATGAATGCAAGAATATAACATAAATGAACCAAACTAAAAGTGTGCACCTTGAATGTGGATGGAGACTGGAAATCTCTTCTATAATGTTGATGATGCTGAAATCTAGGCCTGGTGGGACTCATTTTCCATTATGGGCAAATTAGTCCTAGTTTTGCAAATTGTACTAGAGCCCTTTTTTTTACAAAAGGGTACTCAAAAATGTAAAAATCCAAAAATTAACCTTGGGGTGGGACTCATTCACCACCCATGGTGAATGAGTCCACTATTGAATTTCTAATTTTTCAAAAGTGGGTTCTAAAGCTTTCGATCTGCACTTTGATGTTCTACAAATGTCTGCTTCTTAAATTGTCATATTTGGGCCTAAAAATGGATTTTTGTTGATATTTTGACTTGAATGATGAAGAGATGACTTGAATGAATTTAAAAATTGATATCCAATGATTTCCAAGCTTCCAAGAGTCCTAAATCTGCAAACAAACAAGACAAAATAGAGATATGTTCAATGTTAGGGCATGTGGGTTTTCCTTAGTCAAACCCCTTTTAGGTAATTAAAAAAAAGTGATGAAATAAAGTAATGAAACATGAAAAAATGGAGATGTTTTACCTTTCCATGATGATTTATCTTGAAATTCTGCAACAACATATGAAAATTCTACCCTTGAATGTCCTAGGAAGCAATCTTAATGAAGGAACCCTAGCTTACTTGACTTGAATGAAAAGATAGATGATGAATTAATGATGAGAGATGTGTGAATGAGGTATGAGATGTAAAAATGAATTTAAAATTACTTATTTATAGAAAATTGTGCCTTAGTACCCAATGATACCTTATCACAGGCTGACATGATGCAAAATTAAGCTTAAAACCTAATTCTTCCTACCTCCAAACCTAAAAATACACCCCATTCGTTCACGTCCCACCCGTGTTTCAATGTATGCTGTCCCATGGCACAGCCCAATTTAAACATGAAATGCAGCAACGTCTGCGTTAATGCATCTGCTTTATCCACCATGGGTTGCATTCGTTATCCAATAGCGCCCATCACGGATGAGCAAATATGTTCTAAAATGTATTTACAAATCAACGATTAAACATGTTCTTAACAACGAAATGTCCGATAAACGGAAAACCGCACACAACGTTCTGTCAACATTGCTTTGTCCCTCTGATTGAGATGCACACTTTGTCACACTTTTGGCGAACGCTGAAACGAAAGGGATAAATAGGGTTTTAAGTTCAGAAAAGTGTGTGAAATTCCTTCTTTACAAGACTTTTACAACACTTCAACCGCCATCATTAAAAGAAAGTTACTTTGATTTAAGGAACAAGGATCAGTGTGGATGCATAAAATGCCTCACGTATAGAGATTAAGACCTCATTGCCAACAATCATGGAATGTAATATCATGTCAAGCAAAGGGTTTACTTACATTATTCCCCACTTTAGTGAGAGAGGTATTGTTCTGTTTCAAACCACTAAAGCAGCTATTCAAGAGAGATCCGCCACAAGGTGTCAAAAACTCCCAAGATATTAAAAAAATCATGCAAAGGAACTTGATAAAAATAGAAACAAGGTATAAAAATATGTACTCACTCTAGGCCGATGGAACATCTTGGTTGTTTGTTGGGTGAGAAAGCCCAAAAAGGTAAGATACATACGCTAATTTGTATGCACTCACAAACACAAAGGTTACTATGGGGAAAAGTCATACCAATAGGTGGGCTTCCTGCTCAACCATATTAAAGTTACACCTCCTGATAAATTTAACAAGGTGCTACAAGGGAAAATGATATTGTTTCAAGCTCTATGAGGTAAGCAAAACTTCATATGCTTGATACTCATAGACAATGTTAATACAAAAAAGTGTAATGATTGTTTAAAGGAATTTTTCTTAGTTCATGCAATGTCTCATCTTAGGGAACATCATGCTTAATGTCTCCAAGAGAGGATAAGTGCAAGGACTCATCATGTTTCCAAGAGAGGACAAGTGCAAGGTCTCATCCTGGGGAACATTGTACCTAATGCTTCCAAGAGAGGAAATTGCAAGAAAAAGAAAATTGCACAATGAAATGTGATTGGTGATGTATTCCCCCCACCTTAAAGCAGTTGTGAGCACTTTCTCTATGAGAAATGGCTTTAAAGTAGAAGAGAAAAAAAAGACATGAGAGCTTACTTAGAAATTCGTATGCCAAGTCATATTTTTTCAATAAGCTACGTCATGAAAGAGGATAGTATGTCATATGCGAGACAACTTAATGCATGCCATACACATCCCAAGCTTTCTCTTACATGTTCATGAAAAGTTAACGACTAGCCAAAAGGAGGAAACCACAAGTGACATATGAGGACAAGGTTGTCTAACCCCTTGCTCCCACTTAGTGTAGGACAAGAGTGATCCGAAACAATGAATGAAATGCATGCTAGATTGAAAATCAAGAGCAAGTAGAGGAATTAGATACCCCCACATCAGGAAGCATACCAAACTCCTAAAAATGTTGGATTTTATGACTCAAAGCATGGAATTCATTAGTGGAGTGACCATGAACTCTGTGATATTTTCAAAATGAAGTCTTATCATAAAATTTCTTGCGAGTTTTAGGAGGGAGGGTGATCAAGTGATCTTGGAGGAGTCTCAACAAGATACCCTCTTGATCAATGGTAGAAGGTGGTCTTTTGGTGTGTTTCAAAGATACATATTTCTTAGTAGTATATGTCATACCTTCACAAGTGTCACTAGATTGCGAGATTTTATCCTTCTTATTAGAGGAGGATACAAAATCTAATGAACTCAAATCATGAACATTTGGTGAGATGAAATTGACATTAAGCAAAGGTGTAGTCATGTGTTACATATTGGATGAAGGATGATGTTCACTTGACCACAAGTTGTGAAAGATGAGTTAAGAGTGTATTTTGTGAGATTGTTGATGTTGACTGAAGGCTTGTTGATCTCGATTAAATGACAATAACCAAGACCATGAGTTGTTTGTTGTGTGTTAGGCTCTATAGGGTTGTGAATACCTTGTTCTCGACCACCACATCCTTTTCCATGATATCCAAGTAGTTTCATGAGTTCATACCCTTTTCCATAAATTTGTTTCATTGCTTTGGAATCAACGGGTTGTTCGTTTTTGTGTTCGTCAAGGTTTTTTGCAGAGTTTTCTTTGTTGTCTAAAGTGTTTGAGGTGGATGCTTTCAAAAGTTTGTATGAATTTTTCATTGACATGATGGTTGGTTGTTCTTGGGTGTCATCTTTCTTTTTTGTTACTATGTATTCGCCCATGAATGATGCTATGAAGTCTAAGGATCCCCAATCATCACTAAATAATTTAGAGACCATTTTTGTATCATTGTGTTCAATTTCAAGAGGGTCGATGTTAGAAGTTGGAATTAATGTTTTCAAAGGACTTGTAACCCCTTGTTTAAGGTGTAAGCAACTTTCAGGCTTGGGATCTGCTTCAACTTGATAAATTTTATTATTATATACATATTTTATTATATGATGAAGGGTTGAAGGAACTACATTCATCTCATGAATCCATGGTCTACCTAAAAGAAGGTTGTACGAGAGATCATAAGGCATGACATGAATAGGAGTTTTCAAAGTAACTACCCCAACCGTAATAGGTAAAGTGATTACATCGAGCAGTTGCTTTGTTCTATTATCAAATCCTCGAATAGAGATAGAATCATGTATTATTTGAGATCTATCAACTTCTATTTGATCAAGGACACTACACACATTAAGGGTGGAACCATTATCTATGAGAGTGCATTTGATACTTGTGCAATGGAATTGAGCAATTATCATAAAGGAATCGTGTTGTTTTTGTAACTCCAAAAGAGGGAGCTCATGTTGATGGAAAGTAGTGTTAAGATCTTAGTTTGATTCATTTTATGAATTAAATTTGCCACATCATTCAGAGTGGTATTAGGAGGAATAGTTATTTCTTTTAAGGCTATTTGAAGAATGTTGTTGTAATTTAGTGAGTTTTGAAGTAAATCCAGATAGGGAATTTTTTGCGGGAGTATTCTTTAATTTTTCAACAAGATCATACTCCTTTGTAGGTAGGTTATAATGAGGAGCACTAGGCAGATTAGGAAAAGGTAATGATGGTGGAATTGGTTATAGCAGTTGTGGGTTATTTCATGTATTATATGTATGAGCAATAGTATCATCACTAGATTGTTGCAATACATTAGTGTTAGGTGGCTATAAAGTGTGGCATGGTCGATTAAAGGGATGAAGTAGATGTGAGGGTGGGTAAAGGATAAGTTTAGGTTCATTCTCAATTTGTTGTTTGTGTGAAGGTGGGTAAAGGATAAGTTTAGTTTTATTGGAAGGTGGATAAAGCATGTAATGAGGTTGAATATTGTTAATATCCCTTAACAAGTGAGGTTCTTCATGGTATTTGAATGGAATGTTATCTTTGTCTTGGATCATAATAGCTTCCCTATTCCTAGGAGAACAACAAACCACATGTTCATGACAATTAAGGTTTGGTTCATCCAAAATAACTTAATTGCTACTAAGAGATGTACTAATGGTTGAATGTGTTTGATTATTGATAGTGGGGATATTAGGGGAAGGTTGTATTTGATTGAATGGTTGTTTCTAAGGTCACATTCTCATGTTTTAGGTTATCCACCCTACTAGGAGATCTTGCAGTATAGTTATCCAAGTTTGAGGTTTGTAAAGAAGCTTCATCACAAGCAGGGGAGACACCAAGAGAAGGACCATTATGATTTTCAAATATATTTTCCCAAATGGGAGGAGCATTAGGGAAGGGGGGCTCAATGTTCTTATGATGTGTAATAGGGATATCTTGTAACACCAACCTATCCTCTTTACATCAAGGAGGGATATTAGGAGATGGGCAAGTGCAATTGTCATGACCATGGAGACTTGGTAAGGTGATGTTTAGGAATGTGTATATGATACCATGTTATTATTGTCTAACATCATCCAAAGGGGAATACGGAGATGGAAAATCAAGACCCTCAAGGCTTGTAACTTCTTTCACAAAGAGACCTTTGTTACTAGTAGGAGAGGTATTCGGAGAAGAACAAGTATGTGTGTTATGATTGTTTACACCTCCATTCACACCAATGGGTAATGTATTATTTTGGTCTACGCAATGTTCCTCATAGTTAATAAAAATCATAAGAGGGACTGCTATGCTTATAAAATCCATATTTAATCAAATCAAAGGCACATTTAAAGAACATGTTATATGCAAAAAGTAAATGAAGTGCAATGTAATGAAATACAATTTTTCGATATGAAACAAGGGAATGTTTTTATTACACTATGCACCAATCGAAAAATGACATGAATAATGTAAATGAAACAATGCGTGAAATGAGCTATTTTAAGTGAGGTCTAGTGAAATGCATGCTACATAAATTCAATTGATTGATATATAAAAGTTAAGGCACCAAACGAAAGCCTAAAAATAAATTTTTGAGTTTGGGACAATGTTGTTTTAGGGGTCAAAGGGACTGATTCACCTAGGGTGGCAAATGAGTCCCAGTATGGACTGTTTTCAAAATGTTCAAAATTTTTTTGACTGATTTTAATTCTTTCAAAGTGTTATGATGTAGACCTAATTGAAAAATACATAATTTCAGAGAGTGGAAATGGATTTAGATGCTAACAATGCAACCTAAATGCACTTTTTATGAATGCAAAATTTAACACCTAGCATACAAATGAATCATGCAAATCCTAATGCAAGCTCAATGCAAGCCTAGATCTATGATGAAGGACTCCAAAATAAAACAAGAAAGTGATAAAAAAGTAGGTTCACCAGAATGAACCATAGATTTTTGGGACTAGGAATTCTTTATCTCTATTACTCAATTAGGATCTTTCATCTAATGGAAAGAGTTAGATCCCGCAACCAAAATCTAAGAGGTTCATTCAAATTAAGATCTGTGTGATGTTGTATGAGTTAAATGAGATAATCTAAATGTAGTTATATGAACTGATTGGTTGATTAAACATGCAAAATGTAAGAAATATGACTTCTTTGAAAACACATTGTGTATTGCAAAATCACCTACAAATGAATGGAATAATGTAAGAGAAATGAACCAAACTGAAAGTGTGCACCTAGAATGTGGATGGAGATTGTAAATTTCTTCTAAAATGTTGATGATTCTAAAATTTAGGACTAGTGGAACTCATTCGACATTCTGGGTGAATTAGTCCCAGTTCTGCTAAACTGTACCAAAGCCCGTTTTTGACAAAAGGGTACTAAAAAATGTAAAAATCCAAAAATTTGATCTTGGGATGGAACTCATTCACCACCCATGGTGAATGAGTCCACTTTTGAATTTCTAATTTTTCAAAAGTGGGTTTCGAAGCTTCTGATCTGCACTTTGATGTTCTATAGGTGTCTGCTTCTGAAATTGTTGTATTTGGGCCTGAAAATGAATTTTTGTTGATATTTTTACTTGAATGATGAAGATATGACTTAAATGACTTTACAACTTGATCTCCAATGATTTCCAAGAGTCCTAAATCTGTAAACAAACATGACAAAAGAGAGATATGTTGAATGTTAGGGCATGGGGGTTTTCCTTAGTCAAACTCCTTTTAGGTAAATAAACCAAAGTGATGAAATAAAGTAATGAAACATGCAAAAATGGAGATTTTTTACCTTTCCATGATGATTTATCTTGAAATTCTGCAACAATACATGAAGATTCTACCCTTGAATGTCTTAGGAAGCAATCTTAATGAAGGAACCTTAGCTTGCTTGACTTGAATGAGAAGATAGATGATGAATTAATGATGAGAGATGGGTGAATGAGATATGAGATGTAAGAATGAGGGTAAAATTACTTATTTATAGAAAATTGTGCCTTAGTACCTGATGATACCTCATTGCAGGCTGACATGATGTAAAATTAAGCTTAAAACCTAAATTTTCCCACTCAAACCCCAAAAATGACTCAAAATAAGACTCCTTCACAACTAATGGTGAATGGGTCCCATCTAGATGGGACTAATTTGCCGCTAATGGTGAATGGGTCCCACAGGGGTCATCTTTGCTAGCTGGAATGCCGAGCAGTAAGAAAATAAGGCTTATATGATGACTATATTGGTTATTTGATCAAATTATACCTTAGGATGAAAAATATGGGTGAATTAATTCCTATTATTGATGATGTAAATTTCAAATAGGGCTTGGGACACATAAATCAATGTGAAAGTGTGATTAAATACACTTTACAACACTAAAATGAGGTCCACGTAGCCTAGAAAGGCACAAAAAATAATGTGAATGTGAAAGACACATTACGACACTAGTTTAACATTAAGTTTAAGTTAAGAACCTTCTAGATTGATGTAATAATGTTATTAAACACATTTTATAATGTTGAATTAGGGAGAAATAGGTTTGTTAAGTCTAGAAAAGTGTGAAAGTCCTTTACAAGACTTTACAACACCTTTAGAAGACGTCATTAAAAGCAAGTTATTTTATTTGCAAGGGTTCAAGACGTAACACATGGTTGCATAAAATTCCTCATGGCACTAGATTATGTCCTCATTAAGTCCAATTAATCATGAATTAATCTCATGTCAAGCAAAGGGTCTTTTTTTTCTATGGCACCAAAGGAAGAACATTAGGATAATCTGATAAAGTGTATTATCTAATTTTAGGAGGAATATTTTTCAATTAATTGGTTAGTGTGGGAATTATTAAGGGATAATCGATGTTAGTTAATCAAATTCAAGTGCATGTTATTGATCAAGATATTTTTAGTGTCTACACTTGGGAGGATGGATATTTGTTACACTAGTGGATTAGATTCAACCACTTGGATGAGGATGACATATTATGGAGATTGTATGTCATGATACCTTGGTAGGAAGATGAGATACGATAGCTAGGTAGGATGCAATGAGATCAATTCATACTGGGGTGACATGATTACATAGTGAGTCCCTTTTACTATGATTGTGTTGTGCGATAGCTCAGACAAATTTAGATTCCATCAAGGCCCCAACTGAGCTACCTATGATCAATACAGAGTGCCTCTATGCATGCAAATAGTCATCACCTCGCCATTGATGATGCTGATTTTAGTGATTCAAAGGAAAAGGACTACAACATGCTCGTAGTCTAGGATGTTGACGACATAAGTGTCACAATGGCCTACGAGCAGTGGTGGATTGAAGCATGGCCAACTCATGTCTTTCTTAGGAATCATCATATGGGCCACATGACCTCTCTCAGGTCACATAGATGATAGGGATGATGAGGATATTGATGGGGACAATGTCTATATTAATCAAATTCATACCTTAAATAAGGGTTGCTACATCATTTGGATTTGTAGTATTAGTACCACAAATTTTTGCAAAGTTGCTTGAATCTTACTATGGTAATTAGGTGATGCTTGAATAAGATCCCATAAGGATATCTTAGCAAGAGTATTTTAAAGTTTTTCAACAAGATCACACTCCTTTCCACTATGCAGAGGTAAATAAGGAGCATTATGAATGATATTTTGAGGTAATGGTAATGAAATGGGAGTGGTTTTTTGTTTCCTATTGTTCCTTGTATTATATGTGTGAGCAATTGTATTGTAGCCTAGTTGCTATGAAACATTGTTACTATCAAGATGCATTGTAAAGTTTAATATATCACCTAGACTGAATGGATTCTTTTTAGGTGGTTCTAAGATAAGAATAGGTTTTTTTGAACTTTAGGTTGATGAAGGTGGATAAGGGATAATTTGGGGTGTCATTACATTAATGTCTCTTTCTTTTGGTTTATTATAAAAATCCTTAGTGGATGAACCTTGTGAGATGAAATCCTTAAGGGCTTCATCTAACATGTCAAAGTCATCACTACTAAAGGAATTGAGGGATATGTTAACTCGGAAAAGAGATTTGATATGATCAAATAACTATTCTTTCTCCAAGGTTTTGATTAAGTTGTGTTCGCTTTATTTGACAGTTTTTGGTGTTTTTTTTATGTTTTCTAATCATTGAAAAATGTAAACTAATATATCTAATGATGCTGAAAATAAAGGAAAGTACAAAAATCTAAATCTCTAATGATGTTGAAAATAAAGGAAAACTACAAAAATCTAAATCTATCTTCAAATGAAATATGCAATAAATGTTTTGAAAAATGTGGCAAGATCTAACTAGAGAAGCAATAACTTGAATTCATAAACAAACTATTTTAGGAAACCAATGCCCAGATTTGAAAATAACAATAGAAAGGAAAAACAAAGGCTAAAAGTCACCTTGAAATTTGTCTAAAATGCCTATATAGGGACTCATTCACCCATGGGATAATGGGTCCTTACTCAAGGTTTTTTTAAATTGAATTTTTATGATTTAAGTGTATTTTATGTGATTTTTGTTCCTAATTGCAAATAGGGGTTTCTATAGTAGGATTTTCTAGATTAGGGTGTCTAAATGCATGTACAAATAAGGCCAAATGATAAACTAGGTAACTATTTTTAGAATGCAATTTGAATCCAGATTTGAACTTGAATTATTGGAGAACATTGTGCACTTGTAAACTTAGATAAATAGAAAAACTTCTAAAAGATCTGGGAAAGGAGAAAATTGTGCACCTGTCACAAATATTGTTTCTGCAAGCCTGTCAAGGACTCATTCGCCCATTGGCGAATGGGTCCAGGTATCCTTTTCTAGAAAAATTTGGAATTGACATTTGAGTCCTAAATTTGCACTTCCTTCATGTAGCTCTGAGCTTTGCTTCCAAATCTATACCTATGATAAATATTCAAAATAAAAAATTATCATTTGGTGGTAGATGGGGATTTTCCTTATTCAAACCCCTAGTTTGGTAATTAAACCTTGATAAAAAATACATATTTGAAACATAAAAGTGTTTCTAAGCCCTAATCTTAAGTGTGTCTAAGATTACAACAGCTCAAATGCAAAGAAACCCTACTCAGATGTGTTAGAATATGATCCCTAAATGAAACAATGAATAATGATGAAGACCTAATTTAGAAAATATCAAATCACCCTAATAGATCACAAATCTGTATATACCTTCCTTTAGTTAGAAAGTAGAATGATAATAGAAGAAAAAATAACTTAGGAAACAAGTCATTAGGCTTGGCTAAATGGCTTGGTAAATCTCCCAAAAGCTAGAATCCATCATGATCCTCCATAGGCATCTATCATCAATCTTTGATAATGCTTGATCTTGTTGGTAAAATGAGCTTGAAGACCTGCAAAAACAAATATAATGTTGCTCCAAGACTTCAACTTTGAATTCTTGATTGACTTCACCTTGATCTTGAGTGTAAATCCTTGTGATCTTATGTGAATCTCTCTCTTGTCTAGTAAAAAATGATTGAAGGACTTAGCTTGATAGGCTTCCTTTCTAATTTCTTTTTTATTAGATCTTGAAAGTTGACACTTAGAATTTGAATTAAGACCTTGAAATTTTTCCAAAAACATGTTTTAATTTGAATTTATGAACTCAAAGGGGACCCATTTGGCCATGGGTGAATGGGTACTAACTTAAAAGCTCGAGACCTAAGTTATGTGGAGGCATTAAGTCAACTAATAGCATTTATTCAATATAGGTTATACTGTCGGGATATAATTAAAATAGATCTTGGGATGCATAATAAAGGGTATTAGGGCCCATTAATTAGGTTTAAAAATGCATAAATGAGAGGTCACTAAAATAGGTCCAAACTAAGTGTGAAATTGTACTTTCACTTAGAATGAAGTACAATTTTCTACACTACATAAACATATATTTTAAATTAAGAATTAGGTTATGACTTTTAAAAGTAAGATTTAATAAGTTTTTTTAATAGTTAATAGTATTTTTAAAAAGTGGTGTTACTTCCATAAAAAATAACATTATTTGTAGAAAGGATACAATTATAAATTATTAAAAATAGATTCATAACAACAATAACTAGTGCAAAGATATTTTTTAATGAGTTTTTTTTTTCCTAATTTTTTTTTTACAAATTTTTGGTGTGAAATTAACTATAATTTATGTAGTGATGGAAAATGTATCCCTCTACATTTCCCCACTTTATTGGTCCCTCCCTTTTAAATTGAGATTAATATTACCTTGATTTAGTGTTGTAATGTGTTTAATGCATTCACATTAGGTCTTGGGCCCTTGTGAACTAAGTAGACCTAGGTGTGCCTTATTTAGGGTGTTGTAAAGTGCACCTTTACACTTTCACACTAATCTAGGGTTTTATTAATTAATTGAGCTTCTTGATGCCTTATTTATCCTTATTTTGCATCCACAAGCCTTAATTAATGCATCTTTCTGAGATTAATATTGACATTCACCAACATCCAATCATAATTCATGTATTTTTGGATTGTATGGCCAATATTTAGTGATCTAGGACTCATACACCACCTTGGGCATATGGGTCCCACCTAAGTTCTGAGGCACCAATCTAGATTTCATACTAATCTAAGTATTTCTTGAAAAATGTGTCCCAAGCTTAGCCTAATGTGACCTATATTCCAAAACCGGTGTATAAGTCCCACTTAGATTCAGGAAATTTAGCATAAACAATTATAAATACAAGGTTATTTCACTCATTTTTTAGCTAGCAAGTTGATGAAGCATTTTTATAGAAAATTTGTGATTAAGAACACTTACACAAGAGTTTACAAGAGCATTTAAGAGTGATTAACAAGCACTTTGTATCATTATTCAAGTATCAAGCATCATGTCAAATTCATCATGTATCATATTTATTTTTGAGCTAGCATTTTTCATGTACGGTTTTATGATTCAAGCAATCATTTAATTCAACATCCATATCATTCAAGCAAGAGTGAAGATCCACATTCATGTTGGCCATCTCATACATGTTTGCAACATCTTATTCAAGGGTTTGCTGAGTTGCAACATTGCTTATTTTTTCATTCATCATTCCTCCCCATTTCATTTTATTTCAAGGTTTGATTATCCAAATAGGGTTTGACCAAGGAAAACCCCTTTCTACTAACAAACCAACATTTTTCCCTCTCTTTAGTGTGTGATTTACAAATCTAGGTTTAAGACACATTAAAGAGAAAGATTGGAAGAAATTTTCAATTTTTCAATGTTGTTAAAGTTGTCACCTTGTTTCTAAGATCATTAAAAGACACCTACAAATAAGAATTTAGCATTTCAAATATGGAACTTAGGATTGGAAGGAAGAACAAAGATATAAGAGCATATTCAGACTTTGAATTTTCAAAAAAACTGAGCAGGATTGATATGCTAGTTCTAGCATATGCGTCCCAGTATAATGACTTCTCCCTAGATTTCAAGAGTTCCAAACTTATCACTACCAGATTTTTGTTCCTTCCCAGAAACCCTCATCTAGGACTAAATCGCCCAGCCTGGCATGTGAGTCCTAGTCTGCATTAAATTCATCATTTTCATCATTTTAGACCTTGTTCCAAGCTACTATAGGTTTCCAAGTGTACCTCTCTTATTTCTTAGTTTTATGTTCTGATTTGCATTCATTTCTAGGTCATTTACTGAAGTCTTGCATATCATTCAACTTCATCATTAGATCTTGCATGTTACTAGTCTTTCAAATCCCTAGCTTGGTGGTGAACCCCCTTTTAGTCTTTGATCATATCCTAGGAAAACTTTTGGTAGATCTATTTATTTCATTTCATCATTAGATTGAGATCTTTAGGGTTTCCTTGAGTGAAACTTAAGCAAAATAGGCCCTAACCCCTAATGTTTCATCTCTTAAAAGGTGGAACACCCTATTTCTGTTGTTTGATTTTGGTAAACTTGGATTCAAAACACTTTATTCTTTATTTGGAGTGCATCATAATCTTAGATCTAGTTTCCATTAACTTTGCATCAGGTTTTTTATTAGTTAATTTGCATCTAGGGTTTCTAAATCTTGCATTAGTGAAACTGCATATTAGTTGCATTTTTGTATCTTGCATCATTGAATTTCATCTAAAATCTACATTTTCACTTAGTCTAGACATCATCCAAAACAAAAAATAGCATTCACATAGAATTAGCTGAAAATGGTGCAAAAACCCTAATCTACGACTTGTATGCCCCTCTAGGTGATTTAGTCCTAGTATAGGTGGTTTTTCCTTATTTCTAGGCATTTTGTGGTGATTGTTGTGCACTGTTCAAATCCCTAAAAATCCTCGATTGGGAATCATACACCCCTCTGGGAGATTTAGTCCCATTTCAAATTTTAAACTACATTTTCTAGCACTAAAAACCCTATTTCTGTGTTTTAGTTTGTTGCTATTACATTTTTGTTCCAGTTTGTAGAGTTTTTGTTTTCATTCATTTCATTGCATCTAGATTAATTTCATTTGAATTAGAATTAGAAAATAGCATTTATCTTATGCAACTTGCATTTCATTGACTGTTCCTTGCATGAGCTTTACAACTTGGTGTTCTATTGCTAATACTATAGTGAGACGAAGTTCGAGACACATGTCATCCCGTGATAGCGCAATCGTCGTGGATCTTGGGTTATCTAGCTCTTTCACTACTAGTGTTGACACTAGTTCACTAGGTATGAACTATACCCTTAACAACTCTTTGCCTTCAAGTAGTATTACAAGTGTTGAGACAATGGTTGCTGGTATTCTACAAGAAAACCTAATCCAAATTCATGAAGATTTAGCAAACCTATAAAATCAAATAAGTACTCAAAACATTTCAACGACCGCTATCCCCACCATAGATAACATACAACACATGATTGAAAGTGAAGATGGAGTTGACCTTGTGCGTAACATCGTTTAGATTTTTGGAAAACATCTTACCTCAACCACTAGTTGTGCTTGACCTTCAAACAATGTCCAAAGCATGCTACAATATTTTGAGTGGGATGAAGTAATTAATGATGCTAGGAATAAAGCATGTGAAATATTTATGTGTAATAACTAGTTCATAAGGATAGAGGAATTTTCATTTTCATTTGTAATTTATATTTACATGATATAGGAGACCTAATAAGGCAACAATTTATTGAAGGTGCACAACTTGTTTCTAATTCTATAGAAAATTCCTTAATCTTTGAAGTAGATATTGTAAATATCACAAGAGACTAGAGAAGAGTATTAGTCAACAAAAGTGAATGTCTATTGTTGCTAGGTTGGGATTTATCTTCAACTTTATCCTTTTACACATTAAGAAGAAATAATTAAGGGAGAGATTGATAGTGTGGGTGATTGGACTTGAATACGACAAGATCTCAAAATTTGACAACACATAATGGCTTATTAGATAACTAATCATTAAAATAATAATTGACACTCTTGGTCATAGAGGAACTTCAATAGTGATACATATTGCTTGATTTAGTGAAGTAGTAACAAGAAAATTGCAAATTGATTATGATTAATTATTGCAAGATGTGTTTAAACTAAGAAAGAAATTAGGAGAGGAAAAGACAATCAAATAATTATCCCGGTCAACTCAAAACATTAAGTTGAGAACCAATTTGGTCTCTCCCATGTACACCTTAATAGGATTTACCATCATAAGAAGACACAAATGAATTAATGAAATATTATTTTTATTGGAATATTTCACATCAAACCCATAGAATCGTTTAACCATCTAACATGGGAGCATGAGCTTTAAGTTGAAACACTTTTAGCTAACATCCAGAGACTAAGGTGTATCCATTCTATAAAAAATGTTTGAAACATGATCGTGATCTCATCTCTTATAGTGTCAAGGCTTTGAACTCAATAAGATTTGATCCTCATAGGACTAATTTAGAACAATTCAACTTCACTAATAAACCAAAAACCCATTGATTAACAAACAAATTCAAACATTGAAAAGGAGGAGAAACTATAGAAAACCGAAGCCAAACAAGCACGCTTCTATGAATTCAACAACATTTGTTTTATTCATTCACAATAGGTTTAGCTCGTAACTTGCCCGGCAAGAAAATCTGTCCTTTTAAAAATCGTTAGTTTGACTACCTCGTAACGTGAATTTTACCATTTTCTGTCATTGAAAACGTCATGCTTTAGGCCTATGCCAGCGCTGACGTATTTCTCCATTGACCACAGCCAAATTACCAACTTTAGAGAACAGTATCGTTAATATAAAAGAAAGCATGAAATCTGACATTTACAATATTTTAATAGTGAAATTTTCATATGCCCCATCTTATTTCTCATTAGATTATCTATGACCGCATTATTTAAATTATTTTTATTCGAAAATATATTTTTATTTATTATTTCTATACCAAAAATGTTTGGTTTTCCTTGAAAACGGATATTATAGCAGTTCTGCTCACTAAAAGGAATTCATTCTCCACGTTATGACTTAGTAATGCGCATGCCACAACTTTTGAAATCGAATGGTAAAAGAAATGATTCCGTGAAATTTTCCATTTTCTGTCACTGAAAACATCATAATTTAGGCCTATGTCAGCACTGACGTATTACTTATTGACCACACCCAAATTAACAACTTTGGAGAACAGTACCATTATTTTAAAAATAATCTTAAAATCGGACATTTACATAATATTGTAATGATGAAATTTTCATAGGCATCTTATTTCCAATTTGATTATCTGTACACGCATTATTGACATTATTTTAATTTCAAAAAGTATTTTTATTTATTATTTCTATAACCAAAATGTTTGGTTTTCCTTGAAAACGGATAACATAGCAGTCCTGCTCACAAAAATGAATAGATTCTCCACATTATGACTTAGATGTTGTATAACATTTAGTGATGCGCACCACACTTTTTGAAATCGAATGGTCAAAGAAAACATTCTACCCTAAATTTGAATACTAAGGGAGGCGGCGGCTGCGAGTCAAACGGTTGAGCTCAGACATGGCGGTCACTTCCAAACTATGTTATAAATATCTACACACAACCTCTCAAAAAAATTGGAAGCGAAGAAAGCAAAAGCAAAGGCAGAAAAAGAGCAGCAACAGACAGTATTAGTACTAATGGCAGTGCCAAGAATCAAATTGGGAAGTGAGGGATTTGAAGTATCAGCACAGGGATTGGGCTGCATGGGTAGGTCTGCTTTCTATGGCCCTTCAAAGGGTCGGCTTAACCGGCATACTCTAAGCGTTCAATGCTTAGGTGGCCGGACCCATGTGGGGCCCTCTTAACCCAACTAGCGGTAACTTGACCTTTTCAAATCTCCGTTGCTGTAGCATTCTGTTCCCATTCCCGTTCACGTAACTATGTGAATTTTCTGTTTCCACCGCTTCAACTTGAGGGAAGGATGCAGTGTTAGAACTCAAACCTGCAATGTATTCAAAATTTAGCCATTTCGCATTCCCTATTTTGTATTCCTTAATTTTTTATGGCCCATTTCCTGTATTTCATAATGGCCTGGCATCACAAATTTGCTCGGTCATTGGATTGGGGGTTTTATTTTTAATCCCACATTCGTTTCATTGCATAGATTGGGGTGCGTGGAGCTTTTATAATAAGAAGAGCAGGTTCACTTTCTCTATAGTAAAAACTATAAATGCTTTTTACTTAACTCGTATCCATATGTCTTAAGTAATAATATATTTATGAAATTTTTATCTTAAAATTACAATTCTTTGATTATAAAAAAAAATTACAATTATCTAATTATATTTATTTGTATTTTTAATGAATATTATTTATATTTAATGTTTTAATGATTATAAAATATATATTTAATAATATTATTATATTGAAAAAAATATTATTTATTATGTTTTATTTAAAATATATATGTGAAGTTTATTAAAGGTTAGAATTAATAAGAGGATTGATATTAAAATTAAATAAATTAAATGTGTTGTTTATCTCAAAATTTAATGATATAAATATGTTATTGGAATAGATGTTAATTATTTGAATGTTGGAGGTTTCAAACTTGGTTCTATAAATACTTTAAAATATGCAAAGTAAATGTTATTTGCTTTGGTTTAGATATGTGTTTACAAAATAGAACTAGTGTACAAGCTTAAACTTATGGTTGCAAGAATCAACTAGCAAAATATTAATTCTTTGAATTCACTTAGTTTTATTTTCCAACACTGACAACTCAATATGGATTGAAAATGTTTAGACACACCATTACAAAATCTACTAAATTGTGAGGCTTGTGTTATCTTCATTTAAATCTCTAGATGATCAATAAATGTCTCAATTTTTTTTTTTGGGTTTATATCCATCTCTAAGAAATTGAACTACTTTGCAACTATAAACTTCTACCTATAAGAAGCAACTAGTAAAATATTGATTCTTAGAATTTGATTGCTTTGATACTCTAAATAGTGTTTAGTAATTTTTTTAGGGAATGTGCTAAATTGTGAGGGTTATGTTCTTCTCAATTAGATCCCTAATTAAACCACTTCCATGACTTTGGAATAATGATTAAATGCATGATATATGTTATGAGAAAATGTTATTACATTTCTCCCAATGAAAATGTTCTTTTGGCAAATCCTAGTTGTCCTAATAATATTTGATAATTTAAACATTTGTTTGAGTGAATGTCTTCAAATAGAATATAGCATGCAAATCAACATAAAATTGCACTAGATAAGCTCACAATGACTAGTGGGAGGGTGTTGTCAAGATTTAAATCAAATTTAAATTTTAAAACTATAGGATTCAAAATTACTAGGTCAAGTTTGCTCTAGTAGATCTTATCCAGGATAGGGTAATGTCATGAGATGAATTCATAGAAGAATATGCCACTTGTAGACTTGTTATGCACAAAGGACAATGAAGTCAAAGTGTGCCCAAAAAGTAATGGAAAAGGGCATGGATATATCATTAAAATTTTCTCCCACTTTCATGTACATACAAACTGGTTGCACTCACAAAAGGATATGAAAATCACAGTAAAACCTTTCCTGGGAATTGGACATTCCAACAGGTGATTAATATCTCTCTATGGACATTCACTTACTTGTCAAACTAGGGGACGCATACTTTAAATGGCGCAACACAATATATGCACTAAGAACTGGTTTCAGTCAAAACTTAGCAGAAATAAATACTTTGAAGGAATTCTATCTATGCTACATGAAGGTAATGCAAAGTTCTTTAACTCAACTATGATTTGATTAAAAAAGAAACCATAACAGCTATGACTGAAACACAAACTATGAACTGGCCTTATGCTATACGAACAGGCACATGGATGGATTCCCTATGCTGCAAGAGCAATACAAGACTGAGTTTGTATGAAAACTTCAAAGATGAAAGCTAACTGAAGATCAATAGAACAGAACAACTAACTAACTAGCTATAGATACTTACTAACTAGGCCCCCTTAGCAAGCATCTACTGATTATGCAAGTGCTGCACTCAGAACTTCATCAAACTTTATTCATGAAAATAGAATGGTATACATTGCTTTATTGATATAAACTAACAACAAACTCTGTCTCTTGTCAAACAGATTCTGCTTTTCATTATCATACTGACTCTTACATGATATCTGCTATCTTTCTATCACTATGCTTCTATCTTACTCTAACTATCATCTCTCTCCTCACTCGCACATGAGGAGTACTTTATTTAAAATCAGGAGAGAAACTAACTAACTAACCCTATCAAAGAAAGACGTGGAAGTAAAGTGTATCCTAGAATCAAGGAACAAACTTCATAAATGAATTTATGTGTTCGACCCGATCCAGAGAGAATCTAGTGCTCCACTCTTTCCAGATTGACTGTCATTAAAAATATTTCCCAACGGTTTCGGTCAAAGAGTCTTCGCCAGAGCTTCCTCGAAGTCGTGTAGGAAATGGACTTTACTGCAAGGCTGAGATCAGCTGTGCTTGACTTGATCATTCTTCAACAACCTGCGAAACAAAAGGTAACAGATGCAAAAGAAAAGGCATATGGCACATACACAATATCCATTCATTAATCACACATTTAAATCTATTTCATCATTCAAAAACTGTATGTGATATACCAGTCATTTAGAGAGTCAACAAGGTAATAAATGTAGTCAAGTCAACACAATAAGCTGCAGGAATATGCAAATATTTTGCTACAGGATATCCCCATAAAAGGTTTCAAAAGATTTTTAAACAACCACGAATAACAAAAGTAAAGGCATTAAAAGTTCATCATAATATCCAAACTATGAGCATATTTTGGGCTCATAACTTCCCCCTACTTAGCCTAATGCTGGTCCTCCAGCATTAAATTTTCTAGTGGTTTCTCTAAAGTCAGTGATTGTTGCATGACTCTGAAATGGAGTTCCAAACCTATAATAAAATCCTCTGAAAGCCTGGCACATTTCATACCTATGGTCTTCTAAATAATCATTAAGATTGGTAGCCTGATAAGGATAAAGGGGCTACATTAGCACAGGAGGTTGAATGTTAATGGACACCACAGTTCAAATCTCTTTTGAAGTCCCAACTATATATATCTGCTTGATTGTTTAAAAGCTGCTGTGAAATTTAGGGGACTATGAGGTTCGGATCTTCTTAGTCCAATAGTTAATCTTTCCCACCTTTTCTCACTTCTGATGTATGCCAGTCTCCAAAATGAATATGACTATACCTGAAATTCATCATATACCTATTTCCTGATATCAAATATCTTCTCTTTGGCTGTAATATTATTAATGCCATATGTCAGAGCAAACCAGTCTTTCAACATTGCATGGGGGTTTGAACTTTGAGAGCGTAATGAAACAGGCTCATTTCTCTTAGCTTCCTCATATATTTCCCATTGCCTACCATAATTCGCTTCATTTGCTACCCATGACATAAATGATCTCAAATGGATATCACCAATATACAGAAGAGGGTTCCATTCTATTTCAGATGGAATTAAGAAGCCATGTAAATAAAATTCACACAGAGAATTTATTAACCAATTAGGGGCTGCCTCGTATGCCTCGTAAAATTCTTTAGCAGTGTGAAATATAGGATCTTGATTTCTAGAAATTCTCATTAGTTGGAACCATAAGAATTGTTCCATAAGCCACAGAGCATAAACTCTGGGTGGTGGTCTTCATTCCATAATTTGACCAGTTACTTTTAACATTTCATCCATTTTTGCTTTTAACTCAATAATTTCCTGCTTCTGACTTTTAATTTCTTTTTTCAATTTCTTCCTTTCTACCTCCCATAGACTTTGTTGCATGTCAGTTTGGGCTATGTGCCGGAAAGTCAGGGTTTGCAATGTAACTGTTTCCCAGTTGGCTTTAACATATTCCAGAAAGTCAATCAAAAATGTCTTCTTATAAACAAAAATGGCTTTACAAGTTGCAGGGTGAAATGTAGCTTCACTAGGAACATTTAATTGTTCAGTCAGTTCTTGCTCTTGCTGCAAGATGAATTCTTGTTGCTGCAGTGGAGAAGACTGTGCTTCCTCCGAAAACTACATAGCGGCGGTAGCCAAGTCATCAAGATTTGGTAACCCTTGCTCATTATGCTCCATTTCTTTTGTTTCAACTTGTTCCTCTTCAGGAACGAATGAACTCTGCAGCATTTTCAGATACATTTTGAGAAACATCAAATTCAGACCCTATAGATCCTTTTGAAATTACAATAACCTCTGGTTGAGGTGAAGCAGGGGAGGTCTTATATTGTTTCCTTGTGGAAACTCTTCTTGGCACTAGTGCGGCTACAGGAGATGTTCTGGTAGCCTTCATTCTTCTGGTCTGCTTAGAGGGCTCTACCCTGCCAGAGGATGATGGTGAATTGGTGTTAGCAATAGGTGTTGCTGTAGGAGAGATGCCTGTAGGGGAAGATGCTACAGGAGAAGGGCATTGCCTTTTTCAAGAATGAGGGTCAGACTCTAGGGTTTGTTCTACCCCTGACGACTCACCTACCTTTATTTTTCCCTTCTCTCTCCTAGTGGCAGACCTAGTTTGTACCCAAGTAGAGGATTCTGGTGGGGGAGCTATAGGACCAGGTGCTATAGGAGTAGATGACCCTTGCCCTGTTCTACTAGTAGACACAATTTCTTTCTTCTTTTTTTGAGGCCATGGGGTAAGTACCCTAGGGGGTTGTGGAATTTGCAAGCTCTTTTGGGCAACGAATTGTTGCCAGGAAAGAGGCGAGACATCTCTCAAAGAGCATTCAATCAGTAATTTGATAAGGCCATGGTGAGCAATAAAATTATCTTTCCCTTGTTGGATTACGTGGGCACTTTGTTCTAGAAATTTTAACAGGAAATTTGAAATATTTACAACTAACCCATGCCTCATATGACTTAATAATTTGAAATGATACGAATGCAGGTAGGAGTAACGACCTTCACAGGTTAAATACCTAATTATGTAAGCGGCGTATTCTGAATAAGGAGGCAACAACACCCACTTGCATCCTTGCTTGGAGACTTTCAAAGGTCCATCAGTGGGCATTGAAAACTCAGCCCTTGCAGCGGCAGCATCTGAAGAAAAAATTTCTCCAACGGCTGGAAGCCCAGTTACTTTAGCAATTCTGTCTTCAGTTGCAACAACCGTTAGACCCCATACAGTGGTTTCCCTTTTAGAAAGGGTTCTCAAAAATTCTCCAGCAGCCTCCTCATCAAAAGCATTTAAACTCAAGAAATAGTTTAACCATCCACAGATGCTGAATGCGTGGACTGTTTGAGGATTTTGCAATAATAATTCATGAGCTATAGGCTCATGTCACACCAGCTAAGCATCCATGTTCATAGTTTTCCCCTAGCTGAACTCAATTTCTTGCTGAAAATTCAAATTTTCTGTTTCCCTTTCTGCTCTAGTTTTTCTTCTGTCGTGCCATCACATTTCTTTCTTTTCCAAAAATGAACTTTTTGAACAAGCAATTTTAATCGTAATTTACAAGAAAAAACATGTAATAAAGGACATGCGATCATATTTGAAAAGTACCAGAAAAATAATAAAGAAAGGTTATTTGCGCAATTATGGCAGCGGTGAAAAGATAGGGTTTAAAAGGTGGATTACCCCACCCCCTACTTAGAGTATGACATGTTTCCTCACATGTACTAAAGAATAGGCAGAAATCGGGTAATAATGACTAGTACTGTCATAGCAGTAAATGAATAAAATAAAATAAATCAAATATGCGATAACAAAAGATATGGCATACCTTTGATATTTGCATGTACGTGTGAAGAAAGATGACAGTGTCTGCATGAGTTGACAGTTGGGAATGATATCTTAATTAAGGGTGATGCAGATGGATGAAGTGGATGGGTGATGTGGGTGGATGAGATGAATGGATGGAATGGATGGATGGGATGGATGGATGGAAGATAAAGAAGTGAGATGGGGCGATAAATGAGAATGGAGAAAAAGGGGTTTCCTTTTAAAAAGAAAACCTTTATTATGAGCATTCTTTTTTTTTAAATTATGGTGAAGCTGCAGGAGAAAGGCTAAAGCCTTCGACTGCAGGAAGAGTAGCGGGAGGAACCTGAACGAGCTGCTGCATGAATTCTTCTTTTGAAACTCGTTTATGGTACAACCAGAGTCGGTGGCCATTAACTAGCAATTTGAAATGGACTGGATCAATTGTCACCAGCTATACAGCTCCGTTGTCAAACACATTCTCAACTTCATAGGGGCCAAGCCAGCGTGTTGTGAGCTTACCTTAGTTCTCTTGATATCTGGAATCATATAACAGAGCCCAATCACCAACAAAAAATTTCCTAGTTTTGATGTGTTGATCATGCCATTTCTTCCTTTGCTGTTGGATTGCTTCTGTGTGCTGCAGGGCTACTTTTCTCATTTCGTCGAAAGCATTTAGTTGTAGGAGACGGTCCTTCTGTGCTTCAGATATTTCCATATTGAGTTCAAAAGATGTCTTCAAAGTTTTGTGCTCAAATTCTATGGGAACATGGTTGTTTTCCCATAAAGCAGCTCAAAAGGTGTAAACCCAGTTGTTGTCTTCCATGTAGTTCTATAGGCCCAAACTGCTTCAGGAAGTCGATTGCTCCAATCTTTTCTATGGAGTTGCACTATGTTTGTTAGGATCGCCTCAATTTCCCTGTTTCTTACCTTCGCCTAACCATTGGCTAGAGGGTGATAGGCGTTGGACTTCCTATGTTTGATCTTATAGTTATTCATTAGTGCAGTGATCATATTCGATTTTAATTGAGCTCCCTAATCAGTTACAAGCTCTCTGGGAACTCCAAATCTAGTGAAAATTTGTTCATACAAAAATTCAACAACCTTGTTATCTCGAGCATGAGTCATAGCTTTTACCTCAACCCACTTTGTTACATAGTTCGTGCAAACTAGAATGTATAACTTGCCATTTGATGGTGGATCAATTGGTCCCACAAAATCCATTCCCCATTTATCAAAAGGGGTGACTATTACCTATGGATATAGTGGCATTTCATCTAACTTGGTTGGTCTTCCCATACGTTGGCATTTGTCACATTTCCTTGTATAGGCCACAACATCCTTGTGTAATGTTGGCCAGTAGTACCCTATTGTAAGAATCTTCATTTAGGTTCTTTTTGCTGCAAAATGTCCCCCACATGGTTTATCATGGCAAGCATGCAAGATATCATAAGTCTCATCTTCTCTTACACATCTTCGCATCACTTGATCAGGTCCAGTATAAAACAGACAATTTGCAATCCATGAAAAGTTAAAACTTTTCTCTATTAACAATTTCTTTTCTTTTGGAGAAAAGTGGGCTGGTATTTTGCTTGCTGCTAGATAATTGGCAATGTATGCATACCATAGTGTATGTGCAGTAATGGAAAATCAATGTTCATCTGGGAACCTATCATCAATGACCTCGTGTTCAACAGGTGCAGCTGATTGAAGTCTTGATAAAAAGTCAGCTACAACATTAGCTCTTCCTGGTTTGTCAATTATTGTAATGTCAAATTCTTGTAACAATAGAAGCCATCAGCCAATCTACCAGAAATGGAAAGTTTGTTCATCAAATACTTGATTGCTGCATGGTCAGTATGGATGAATATTTGATAACTTGTGATATAATGCTTAAATTTATTCAAAGCATACACTACTGCGAGCAATTCTTTTCTATAACAGTATAGTTGAGCTCAGGACTTTGAAGGTTCTTACTGATAAAGTAGATAGCATGCTCAATTGAATTTTCTTTTTGACTTAAAACTGCTCCTATACCAAAATCAGAGGCATCAGCATGTATGTGAAAAGGAAAATTCCATTTTGGACCTTGAAGAATAGGGGCTTGAGTAAGCAAGTCCTTTAGTTGCAGGAAAGATTTTTCATAGGCCTCTGTCCACTCGAATTGAGAATTCTTAGTTAACAAGGCATAAAGTGGACTGGCAATTTTACTGAAATCTTTTATAAATCTTCTATAATACCCTGCATGGCCAAGGTAACTTCTGAGATCTTTTTGTTTTGCAGGAGTTTGTAAATTCAAAATAACTTCAATTTTAGCAGGGTCGACCTGAATTCCATTCTTTAAAATATGATGACCTAGAACAATACCTTCTTCCATCATTAAAAAACACTTTTCACTGTTTAGAGACAAATTTGGCTCTCTACACCTTTTCAATACCTTTTCTAAATTCACCAGTGCTTCTTCAAATGTGACTCCATAGGAGGTGAAATCATCCATATAAATCTCCATACAGTCATGAGATATATCAGCAAAGATACTAATTACTGCTCTCTGAAATGTTGCTGGTGCATTACATAGAACAAAAGATAAGACTAAATAAGTAAATGTTCCTCATGGACACGTAAAAGTGGTCTTATCTTGATCTTCAGGGGAAATTTTTATCTAATTGTACCCACTGTAACCATCCAAAAAGGAAAAATATCTTTTGCCAGACAGTGAGTCCAGTACTTGGTCTACAAATGGTAGTGGAAAGTGATCTTTTTTAGTGGCAGTGTTCAACTCTCTGTAATCTACACACACTCTCCATTTTCCACCTTTCTTGGGAACAATAACTAATGGAGAAACCCATTGACTGTCAGATATTGGATAAATAAAACTTGCATCAAGAAATTTTTGAAGCTCACTTTTAACTATTTCTCTAAGTGTTGGATTTACTATTCTTTAAGGTTGTCTAACTAGTAAACAATATTTTTTGATATATATCATGTGAGTACAAACTCAAGGATCTATTCCTTGCATGTCCCCATATTCCCATGCAAAAGCTTTATGCTGATCTTGTAGCATTTTTAATAAGATAGCCTGTTGAGATTGTGACAGCTTGCTATTGATATTCAAACAGTGACTTGGAGACAATTCTATCTGTTTAGTGAGATTACTCATAGAATCTATAGGTGATGTTTGTACCTCTTGTGGAAGCAAGTTATTAAAAATTGCAAGAAGTTTAGGTAGTGAACTCTCAGAATTTGGTTGCTGCAAGAAACATTGTAGATGGCTGCCACTTGGATCAGATGAACTACCCGTATCAGAGTTGTACTGTAGAATTTGAAAAAGAAAAGCATTCTCACTCTGAAGTTGTGAGAATGGATAATTTTGAAGCATCATTAATTGAGTCAAAGAATTGGCTTCTTCAGTTTCTTCCCCCACATTTGGCCAAATAGGTTGGGACAAATCTGGTTGAGGTCTAGCAGGCAGATACAGAGCTAATTTTTTTGTGGACTATCCATCAGAAATGGTCATATCTCCAGAACGGCATCCTATAAAAGCATCAGAATTTGCTAACCATGGTCTACCAAGGATAACTGGATACCCTCCTAAAGTTGCCTTAACTGATAATATTGTCAAATCAGCTGGATACTCCCAAGATTCAAAAGTGACAATTACATCTTCCACCATCCCATCAGATTTAACTATGGAGCTATCTGCAAGCTGCAGAACTGTGGGTGTAGACCTAATGTTTGAAATGTTCAAGGAGTCCATAGTATGTTTTGTCATGACATTAATGGCAGTGGGTGATCCCACAATAGTGGTTTACACTTTTTGGCCTAACTGGACACTGATATTTTTTTTTTAACACAATCTCCACATTCGGGCACCTATAGCGATTAAACCGTAAAGAATTTGAAGATGATGCAAACTAGAGTCTTGTCATATTTTGTCTGTAGATTCTAAAAATATTTTTCAATTTTTTGGAATCGGTGCGCT
>VDFB02258530.1:83155-108900 GCA_007258455.2 Sequoia sempervirens
GGCACACACAATCAACACAATGCAAGATAATAACTAATTCAAGGGATCGAAGTTCAGTTTCTAGTCAAGCAAAGAGAGGCAGAATGTTTCATTAATAGCATTTGCTACACATACATAAACACTTTAATATCTTTATGACACATTCATAACTATTTTCATGAATATATATTGGTGATATTTTTTAGTCTAAGAGACAATGTTGGCCTCATGTCACTATATATGATATTTTCATGATGTATTATGTATGTCTTCATGACCTTATCAAGATCAATTTATAAATATTTTGTGCATATTCATTGCAAATGGTTTGTGCTTATTCTATCTATATATATTACCCTTTATCTCTATCTCTCTTTATCACTATCTCTCTCACATATATATGATGTGCATGAATGTTGAATGGCATACATGTAATGAACCCATACTAATTCTAACTCTATTTAGCCTATCAACAAATGAATATTCAACATTGGTCTTCTAGATTTACATACATCTTAAGAATTTACTACCATAATCCATAAGACAAAGCAACAATAACCCATATGGGTGTTTAGACTCACAAGTGAAAGTCAAAATGTTATAGCTAGCTATCCCTTCACTAAAAAATAGTAGGGTTTTTTGTTCAAACAAGGAATTACCCCATTTTATTGTATGGTTCTATATACTAAAACCCTATCTCCAATAACACACATAAAGTAAAAAAAATATCTACTATGTTTGGCTTCATGAATGCAACACAAGCTTCTAAATGTCCTAGATAGAGCAATAGATTTCCATTCACATAGTAGAAATTACAAGCTAATGCTTTTTAACATGATTTCTAGAATTTCATACAAGAATAGCTTTTTCTTTTTCTTTACATATAAAAATACTAAAAAGAACCTTCATAAAAAATCATACCTCATTACCACCAAGTAAAAACTATTAGGTTTACATACGCGAATTTCACAAGCTTCAAAAATGTATAATTTGCACTACCTTCTTCCTCCTTTTGCCTCTATCCTCCCCTTTTCCCTCTTTCTTTTCCTTTTAATCTTTCCTTGATTTCCACCATTTTTGCCATATTCTCTACATGTTTCCCATTTCCACTTCCTTTGCCTTTATTTCTTCCCACTTTGTGAACAATAAAGTCCCACTCTCTCTTCACTTACTCATCATTCAAGTTTCCTCGAATAGCGTACCTCAACATTAATGCTTGGTACTTAATATGATGGGGCCAAAAGGTGGGGTGGCCACTTTTTGGCCCCACATCTTTTTGCACTCGCTCTAATAAGGTTTGTCCTTTTGATAATAGTAATGTCCAAAGGTGGCTCTTGTTTGCATGTGGATACATTTATACCAAACCTCAACTTTTAGTGATATGTGTGAAGATTTTGTAGTGGTTCTATATATTGTTCTTATTCTCTAAATATAAAGGAGGATGAATAATCAAGTCATGATGGACTAATGAAAGAAGATGAATTGAATAGTGATAGAAACTAGTCTACTATAGTTACTGATGATGAAAATACATTATATAAAATTATGCAGGGATTCTCATATTACTTAGAATCTCTAGTGTTACAATATGAATAGTATTTTAAACACATGATAGACCTTTTTCTAGAGTGTCTCTACAAACTTGTGACCATTGAATTTGCTTGGGAGTATAGAAAATTGTATTATAATACATCAAATAATAGGGTAGAGAATGTAATTGTTAATTTTATGGTTTCCAAGACCAAACTTTGTAAATGATATTAATTGAGGGCATGAAGACACAATCAAGTCTTTGTTCTTGATGGTTTGATTTATATTTTCAATCAATGGTTCCATTTATACACACTACATGAGGAAATTGTTCAATAAGAGTAACTTATAGTTTTAGTCAATTATATTTCAATTTGTACACACTACATGAAGATATTGAACTAGCTGAACATTTGTTATATGGAGATATTTTATTTTAATGTACGTAATCAATGATATGATTCTTGATTTTTTATAAGATTTAATATTATAACACCTTAACAAATCAAGCTATGACTTTCACGGTTCACTCCTACATGTATGAAATTTGCATTTTCATCTACAAGTTTGACCCTAAATTTGTAGTTTTAAAATTATTTTGTGAGCTTAACCCTACATTTCTAGTCTTTAGGAATGTATTTATCTCCATTTTTTAAACTATGTTGAGAGCTATTATAATGTTTTTTTGCATTAACTTTCAGAGGAAAATCATTTTTCCTTACTCAAACCCTTGGATTATGCAAAATGGGGAAGCAAAATACTATATTAAAAATGCTTTAAAAACTTTCAAACAATCAAACAAGTGCAATTTGAATTCAACAAATTTAAAAAAAATTGCATATAGGGTTTCGAAATTAAACAAATACATGCATTTTGAACTCAAAAAAATGGAATTTTAAATACCTTGTGCTCAATAGTGGTCGATATGCGAATTGGAATGATGAAGTTTGAAGAGAGGACCCGAAATTTTCTTTCGTCGGTGAGAAATTTTGTTGGGTCGCCGTTTGGATTCTGTTCGCCACACGCAGGGACAGTGACTGACTGGTAATTCACATTGAAAGTGTGAAAGTGAAAGCACTTTTTTTGGTTTTTTCATATTCAAGGGGTTCAGACGAACCACCTTAAATATGATTTTTTATTAGGCTCGGTGACTAGTACGGCTGAGCCATGGGTTCGGCCGAACCATATGGTTCGGCCGAACCAGTCAAATGGTTTGGTCGAGCCATATGGTTCGGCCGAACCACTTTGCTATGAAGAGTGTGGACATTTCAAAATTTCCTTCCTCCACAAAAGTGTAAACCACTTATGTGGCTTCACCCCATCCCAAAGTATATTGACTCTGGAAGTCCTATAGTGCAAATACATATAAATGGCCAAATTGTAAAAAATGTTTTGATTGACTTAGGTGCTGGGGTGAAGCCACATAAGTGGTTTACACTTTTGAAGAGGAAGGAAATTTTGAAAATTTTCCATTCCTCATATCAAATGGGTTCGGCTAAACCCTAAGGTTCGACCGAACCATTTAGTTGGTTCGGTGGAACCTTAGGGTTCGGCTGAACCAATGAAATCCCCTATTAAAAATCCATACTAGAGTGGGTTCGCCAAACCCAGGGTCTGGCCGAACCCATTTTAGTATGGCTAAAACAAAAAAGCCATTTAATCTGTTTTTTTGTTCTTGTATGTGTTATGGTTCTGCCGAACATGGCTCGCCTAACCCTAGTTCCTGACGAACCTTCCAAGATGTTCTGATCAACACTGTTCAAATTAACCCCCTCTTTCAATTCTATATTCCCTAAGGCACCAAAATTCACAGGCTCTTTATGCTTCAGCCCACTCTGAATGAAAATGGAGAAGATCTCAAAAACCCAACTAGCATCAAATTCCTCAAAACGAAAGCTTATCCAATCTAATAATTTTAGTATGTTTGATTATATTATCTATCTATTTTTTAAGTTTTATTATAGGTTTTTTTCACCAAAACAAAACTCTTTGTTCGCATAAGTGGAAAAAATAGAAGCATTATCAAAAAAAAAATTAAAAAATATGAGGCACCGTGATATTGAGTCCTTGATCCAACAAAAAAAAAGAATTCCAATACATACAAAAGAAAATTTATGCTATATGGTCGTATATGTCCATCTGTAATTGATTTGACTTAAAACTTGATTAAAGAAAAAAATATTCAATAAAACTTTCTAACTAAGTGGAAGCACTAGATATCAGAGCTACAATCTAAATTTGAAGAATTGAATTTCTTATCTTCAAGGCAAAAAAAGTTATGCATTATACCTAGGCGCTTACTTTAAAATGTTGTTTTAAAACCATTTTTTCAGGAGATGGAAAAAGAAGTGCAATCTGATTCCAAAAAAATTAAAAAAAATATTTTTAGAATCTACAGACAAAATATGACAAGACTCTAGTTTGCATCATCTTCAAATTCTTTACGGTTTAATCGCTATAGGTGCCCGAATGTGGAGATTGTGTTAAAAAAAAAATATCAGTGTCTAGTTAGGCCAAAAAGTGTAAACCACTATTGTGGGATCACCCGCTGCCATTAATGTCATGACAAAACATACTATGGACTCCTTGAACATTTCAAACATTAGGTCTACACCCACAGTTCTGCAGCTTGCAGATAGCTCCACAGTTAAATCTGATGGGATGGTGGAAGATGTAATTGTCACTCTTGAATCTTGGAAGTATCCAGCTGATTTGACAATATTATCAGTTAAGGCAACTTTAGGAGGGTATCCAGTTATCCTTGGTAGACAATGGTTAGCAAATTTTGATGCTTTTATAGGATGCCATTCTGGAGATATGACCATTTCTGATGGATAGTCCACAAAAAAATTGGCTCTGTATCTGCCTGCTAGACCTCAACCAGATTTGTCCCAACCTATTTGGCCAGATGTGGGGGAAGAAACTGAAGAAGCCAATTCTTTAACTCAATTAATGATGCTTCAAAATTATCCATTCTCACAACTTCAGAGTGAGAATGCTTTGCTTTTTCAAATTCTACAGTACAACTCTGATACGGGTAGTTCATCTGATCCAAGTGGCAGCCATCTACAATGTTTCTTGCAGCAACCAAATTCTGAGAGTTCACTGCCTAAACTTTTTGCAATTTTAAATAACTTGCTTCCACAAGAGGTACAAACATCACCTATAGATTCTATGAGTAATCTCACTAAGCAGATAGAATTGTCTCCAAGTCACTGTTTGAATATCAATAGCAAGCTGTCACAATCTCAATGGGCTATCTTATTAAAAATGCTACAAGATCAGCATAAAGCTTTTGCATGGGAATATGGGGACATGCAAGGAATAGATCCTTGAGTTTGTACTCACATGATATATATCAAAAAATATTGTTTACTAGTTAGACAACCTTAAAGAAGAGTAAATCCAGCACTTAGAGAAATAGTTAAAAGTGAGCTTCAAAAATTTTTTGATGCAAATTTTATTTATCCAATCTCTGACAGTCAATGGGTTTCTCCATTAGTTATTGTTCCCAAGAAAGGTGGAAAATGGAGAGTGTGTGTAGATTACAGAGAGTTGAACACTGCCACTAAAAAAGATCACTTTCCACTACCATCAGACTGGCACTTTTAGACTCATCACCGCAAAAGATATTTTTCCTTTTTTGGATGGTTACAGTGGGTACAATCAGATAAAAATTTCTCAAGATCAAGATAAGACTACTTTTGCCTCCGGCCCATGGGGAACATTTACTTATTCAGTCTTATCTTTTGTTCTATGCAATGCACCAGCAACATTTCAGAGAGCAGTAATTAGTATCTTTGCTGATATATCTCATGACTGTATGGAGATTTATATGGATGATTTCACTACCTATGGAGTCACATTTGAAGAAGCACTGGTGAATTTAGAAAAGGTATTGACAAGGTGTAGAGAGCCAAATTTGTCTCTAAATAGTGAAAAGTGTTTTCTAATGATGGAAGAAGGTATTGTTCTAGGTCATCATATTTTAAAGAATGGAATTCAGGTCAACCCTGCTAAAATTGAAGTTATTTTGAATTTACAAACTCCTGCAAAACAAAAAGATCTCAGAAGTTACCTTGGCCATGTAGGGTATTATAGAAGGTTTATAAAAGATTTTAGTAAAATTGCCAGTCCACTTTATGCCTTGTTAACTAAGAATTCTCAATTCGAGTGGACAGAGGCCTGTGAAAAATCTTTCCTACAACTAAAGGACTTGCTTACTCAAGCCCCTATTCTTCAAGGTCCAAAATGGAATTTTCCTTTTCACATACATGTTGATGCCTCTGATTTTGGTATAGGAGCAGTTTTAAGTCAAAAAGAAAATTCAATTGAGCATGCTATCTACTTTATCAGCAAGAACCTTTAAAGTCTTGAGCTCAACTATACTATTATAGAAAAGGAATTGCTCGCAGTAGTGTATGCTTTGAATAAATTTAAGCATTATATCACAAGTTATCAAATATTCATCCATACTGACCATGCAGCAATCAAGTATTTGATGAACAAACTTGCCATTTCTGGTAGATTGGCTGATGGCTCCTATTGTTACAAGAATTTGACATTACAATAATTGACACACCAGGAAGAGCTAATCTTGTAGCTGACTTTTTATCAAGACTTCAATCAGCTGCACCTATTGAACACGAGGTCATTGATGATAGGTTCCCAGATGAACACTGATTTTCCATTACTGCACATACACTATGGTATGCATACATTGCCACTTATCTAGCAGCAAGTAAAATACCAGCCCACTTTTCTTCAAAAGAAAAGAAATTGTTAATAGAAAAGTTTTAACTTTTCAAGATTGTAAATTGTCTCTGCTTTATATTGGACTACTATGATGCTAAGATGTAAGAGAAGATGAGATTCTATGATATCTTGTATGCTTCAAGTATGATAAAACCATGGGGATATTTTTAAAAGAAAAGAACCTAAATGAAGATTCTTACAATAGGGTACTACTGGCCAACATTACACAAGGATGTTGTGGCCTATACAAGGAAATGTGACAAATGCCAACGTATGGGAAGACCAACCAAGTTAGATGAAATGTCACTATATCCATAGGTAATAGTCACCCCTTTTGATAAATGGGGAATGGATTTTGTGGGACTAATTGATCCACCATCAAATGGCAAGTTATACATTCTAGTTTGCACGAACTATGTAACAAAGTGGGTTGAGGTAAAAGCTATGACTCATGCTCGAGATAACAAGGTTGTTGAATTTTTGTATGAACAAATTTTCACTAGATTTGGAGTTCCCAGAGAGCTTGTAACTGATTAGGGAGCTCAATTAAAATCGAATATGATCACTGCACTAATGAATAACTATAAGATCAAACATAGGAAGTCCAACGCCTATCACCCTCTAGCCAATGGTTAGGCGAAGGTAAGAAACAGGGAAATTGAGGCGATCCTAACAAACATAGTGCAACTCCATAGAAAAGATTGGAGCAATCGACTTCCTGAAGCAATTTGGGCCTATAGAACTACATGGAAGACAACAACTGGGTTTACACCTTTTGAGCTACTTTATGGGAAAACAGCCATGTTCCCATAGAATTTGAGCACAAAACTTTGAAGACATCTTTTGAACTCAATATGGAAATATCTGAAGCATAGAAGGACCGTCTCCTACAACTAAATGCTTTGGATGAAATGAGAAAAGCTGCCCTACAGCATACAGAAGCGATCCAACAACAAAGGAAGAAATGGCATGATCAACACATCAAAATCAAGCAATTTTCTGTTGGTGATTGGGCTCATGAGGCGGACCTTATATCATATAGGAAGGTAAGCTCACAACACTGGCTTGGCCTATGAAGTTGGAGAGAGAATGTATTTGATAATGGAGTCAGATGGCTGGTGATACCTGATTCGCCCATTTCTAAATTGCTAGTTAATGGTTGCCACCGACTCGTCATCAGTATAAACGAAGTTTCCTTTAAAAGAAGAATTATGCAACAGCTCTTGCCTGTGCTCCCCTTTCTCGCTATTTTCCTCTCAAGGCTTTTAGCTCTTTCTCCCCGTGAGTTTCACCATATAATTTTCAAAAAAACATGCCCATAATAAAGGTTTTCTTTTTAAAAAGGAAACCCCTTTTCTCCATTTTCATTTATCGCCCCCATCTCACTTCTTTATCTTCCATCCATCCATCCCATCCATCCATTCCATCTATTCATCTAGTCCACCCACATCACCCATCCACTTCATCCGCCCGCATCAACCTTAATTAAGATATATCATTCTAAATACACCTATGCAGCATAATTATCATCTTTTCACGTGATATGTAAATATCAGTTGTATGCTACATCTTTTTTGTTATCGATATTTTATTTATTTTATTCTATTCATTTGTTTCCGCTAGACAGCATCTACAATCATTATTAATTCTTCCGATTTCTACCCATTCTTTAGTACATGGAGGAAACATGTCATACTCTAAGTAGGGGTGGGTAATCCACTTTAAAACCTATCTTTCACCGCACATAATTTCATGCTAAATAACATTTCCCTTTATTATTTTCTCTCGTACTTTTCAAATATGATCGCATGTCCTTTATTACATGTTTTTTCTTGTAAATTACGATTAAAACTGCTTGTTCAAAAAGTTCATTTTTGGAAAAGAAAGAAATGTGATAGCACGACAGAAGAAAAACTAGAGCAGAAAGGGAAACAGAAAATTTGAATTTTCAGCAAGAAATTGAGTTCAGCTAGGGGAAAACTATGAACATGGATGCTTAGCTGGTGTGACATGAGCCTGTAGCTCATGAATTATTATTGCAAAATCCTCAAACAGTCCACGCATTCAGCATCTGTGGATGGTTAAACTATTTCTTGAGTTTAAATGCTTTTGATGAGGAGGCTGCTGGAGAATTTTTGAGAACCCTTTCTAAAAGGGAAACCACTGTATGGGGTCTAACGGTTGTTGCAACTGAAGACAAAATTGCTAAAGTAACTGGGCTTCCAGCTATTGGAGAAATTTTTTCTCCAGATGCTGCCGCTGCAAGGGCTGAGTTTTCAATGCCCACTGATGGACCTTTGAAAGTCTCCAAGCAAGGATGCAAGTGGGTGTTGTTGCCTCCTTATTTAGAATACACCGCTTACATAATTAGGTATTTAACCTATGAAGGCCGTTACTCCTACCTGCATTCGTATCATTTCAAATTATTAAGTCATATGAGGCATGGGTTAGTTGTAAATATTTCAAATTTCCTGTTAAAATTTCTAGAACAAAGTGCCCACGTAACCCAACAAGGGAAAGATAATTTTATTTCTCACCATGGCCTTATCAAATTACTAATTGAACGCTCTTTGAGAGATGTCTCACCTCTTTCCTGGCAACAATTCGTTGCCCAAAAGAGCTTGCAAATTCCACAACCCCCTAGGGTACTTACCCCATGGCCTCAGAAAAAGAAGAAAGAAATTGCGTCTACTAGTAGAACAGGGCAAGGGTCATCTACTCCTATAGCACCTGGTCCTGTAGCTCCCCCACCAGAATCCTCTACTTGGGTACAAACTAGGTCTGCCACTAGGAGAGAGAAGGGAAAAATAAAGGTAGGTGAGTCGTCAGGGGTAGAACAAACCCTAGAGTCTGACCCTCATTCTTAGAAAAGGCAATGCCCTTCTCCCAAAGATTCTCTCCCCTACAGCATTCACAAAGAACACCTTATTGCTAACACTAATCTCACCTCATCATCCTCCTCCGGTAGGGGCAGAGCCCTCCAAGGCAGACTGAAATGAAGGCTACCTGCACATCTCCCTGAGTCAGCATCTAGAAGCTGGCAAGAGTCAAGGAAACAATATAAGACCTCCCCTGCTTCACCTCAACCAGAGGTTATTGTAATTTCAAAAGGATCTGTAGGGTTTGAATTTGATGTTTCTCAAAATGTATCCGAAAATGCTGCAGAGTTCATTCGTTCCTGAAGAGGAACAAGTTGAAACAAAGGAAATGGAGCATAATGAGCAAGGGTTACCAAATCTTGATGACTTGGCTACCACCGCTATGTAGTTTTCGGAGGAAGCACAGTCTTCTCCACTGCAGCAACAAGAATTCATCTTGCAGCAAGAGCAAGAACTGACTGAACAATTAAATGTTCCTAGTGAAGCTACATTTCACCCTGCAACTTGTAAAGCCATTGTTGTTTATAAGAAGACATTTTTGATTGAGTTTCTGGAATATGTTAAAGCCAACTGGGAAACAGTTACATTGCAAACCCTGACTTTCTGGCACATAGCCCAAACTGACATGCAACAAAGTCTATGGGAGGTAGAAAGGAAGAAATTGAAAAGAGAAATTAAAAGTTAGAAGCAAGAAATTGTTGAGTTAAAAGCAAAAATGGATGAAATGTTAAAAGTAACTGGTCAAATTATGGAATGAAGACCACCACCCAGAGTTTATGCTTTGTGGCTTATGGAATAGTTCTTATGGTTCCAACTAATAAGAATTTCTAGAAATCAAGATCCTATACTTCACACTGCTAAAGAATTTTACGAGGCATACGAGGCAGCCCCTAATTGGTTAATAAATTCTCTGTGTGAATTTTATTTACATGGCTTCTTAATTCCATCTGAAATAGAATGGAACCCTCTTCTATATATTGGTGATATCCATTTAAGATCATTTATGTCATGGGTAGCAAATGAAGCGAATTATGGCAGGCAATGGAAAATATATGAGGAAGCTGAGAGAAATGAGCCTGTTTCATTACGCTCTCAAAGTTCAAACCCCCATGCAATGTTGAAAGACTGGTTTGCTCTGACATATGGCATTAATAATATTACAGCCAAAGAGAAGATGGATATGGATGGATGAATAGTCATATCATTTGAGACACCAAGTGAGAAGAGGGAAGATGACCATTGGATCAAGATCCGAATCCCATAGTCCCTAATTGAATCATGATATATGGACTTCAAAGATCAGGGTGTCCATTAACATTCTCCTATCCCATCACCACCCAATGATGACATCACCATCATCATCATCATCATTGAAGACCATAGGTATGAAAGGTGCCAGGCTTTCAGAGGATTTTATTATAGGTTTGGAACTCCATTTCAGAGTCATGCAACAATCACTGACTTTAGAGAAACCACCAGGAAATTTAATGCTGGAGGACTAGCATTAGGCTAAGTAGGGGGAAGTTATGAGCCCAAAATATGCTCATAGTTTGGATATTATGATGAACTTTTAATGCCTTTACTTTTGTTATTCGTGGTTGTTTAAAAATCTTTTGAAACCTTTTATGGGGATATCCTGTAGCAAAATATTTGCATATTCCTGTAGCTTATTGTGTTGACTTGACTACATTTATTACCTTGTTGACTCTCTAAATGACTGGTATATCACATACAGTTTTTGAATGATGAAATAGATTTAAATGTGTGATTAATGAATGGATATTGTGTATGTGCCATATGCCTTTTCTTTTGCATCTGTTACCTTTTGTTACGCAGGTTGTTGAAGAATGATCGAGTCAAGCACAGCTGATCTCAGCCTTGCAGTAAAGTCCATTTCCTACACGACTTCGAGGAAGCTCCGGCGAAGACTCTTTGACCGAAACCGTTGGGAAATATTTTTAATGACAGTCAATCTGAAAAGAGTGGAGCACTAGATTCTCTCTGGATCGGGTCGAACACATAAATTCATTTATGAAGTTTGTTCCTTGATTCTAGGATACACTTTACTTCCACGTCTTGCTTTGATAGGGTTAGTTAGTTAGTTTCTCTCCTGATTTTAAATAAAGTACTCCTCTTGTGCGAGTGAGGAGAGAGATGATAGTTAGAGTAAGATAGAAGCATAGTGATAGAAAGATAGCATATATCATGTAAGAGTCAGTATGATAATGAAAAGCAGAATCTGTTTGACAAGAGACAGAGTTTGTTGTTAGTTTATATCAACAAAGCAATGTATACCATTCTGTTTTCATGAATAAAGTTTGATGAAGTTCTGAGTGTAGCACTTGCGTAATCAGTAGATGCTTGCTAAGGGGGCCTAGTTAGTAAGTATCTGTAGCTAGTTAGTTAGTTGTTCTATTCTATTGATCTTCAGTTAGCTTTCATCTTTGAAGTTTTCATACAAACTCAGTCTTGTATTGCTCTTGCAGCATAGGGAATCCATCCCTGTGCCTGTTCGTATAGCATAAAGCCAGTTCATAGTTTGTGTTTCAGTCATAGCTGTTATGGTTTCTGTTTTAATCAAATCATAGTTGAGTTAAAGAACTTTGCATTACCTTCATGTAGCATAGATAGAATTCCTTCAAAGTATTTATTTCTGCTAAGTTTTGAGTGAAACCAGTTCTTAGTGCATATATTGTGTTGCGCCATTTAAAGTATGCGTCCCCTAGTTTGACAAGTAAGTGAATGTCCATAGAGAGATATTAATCACCTGTTGGAATGTCCAATTCCCAGGAAAGGTTTTACTGTGATTTTCATATCCTTTTGTGAGTGCAACCAGTTTGTATGTACATGAAAGTGGGAGAAAATTTTAATGATATATCCTTGCCCTTTTCCATTACTTTTTGGGCACACTTTGACTTCATTGTCCTTTGTGCATAACAAGTCTACAAGTGGCATATTCTTCTGTGAATTCATCTCATGACATTACCCTATCTTGGATAAGATCTACTAGAGCAAATTTGACCTAGTAATTTTGAATCCTATAGTTTTAAAATTTAAATTTGATTTAAATCTTGACAACACCCTCCCACTAGTCATTGTGAGCTTATCTAGTGCAATTTTATGTTGATTTGCATGCTATATTCTATTTGAAGACATTCACTCAAACAAATGTTTAAATTATCAAATATTATTAGGACAACTAGGATTTACCAAAAGAACATTTTCATTGGGAGAAATGTAATAACATTTTCTCATAACATATATCATGCATTTAATCATTATTCCAAAGTCATGGAAGTGGTTTAATTAGGGATCTAATTGAGAAGAACATAACCCTCACAATTTAGCACATTCCCTAAAAAAATTACTAAACACTATTTAGAGTATCAAAGCAATCAAATTCTAAGAATCAATATTTTGCTAGTTGCTTCTTATAGGTAGAAGTTTATATTTGCAAAGTAGTTCAATTTCTTAGAGATGGATATAAACCCAAAAAAAAAAATTGAGACATTTATTGATCATCTAGAGATTTAAATGAAGATAACACAAGCCTCACAATTTAGTAGATTTTGTAATGGTGTGTCTAAACATTTTCAATCCATATTGAGTTGTCAGTGTTGGAAAATAAAACTAAGTGAATTCAAAGAATTAATATTTTGCTAGTTGATTCTTGCAACCATAAGTTTAAGCTTGTACACTAGTTCTATTTTGTAAACACATATCTAAACCAAAGCAAATAACATTTACTTTGCATATTTTAAAGTATTTATAGAACCAAGTTTGAAACCTCCAACATTCAAATAATTAACATCTATTCCAATAACATATTTATATCATTAAATTTTGAGATAAACAACACATTTAATTTATTTAATTTTAATATCAATCCTCTTATTAATTCTAACCTTTAATAAACTTCACATATATATTTTAAATAAAACATAATAAATAATTTTTTTCAATATAATAAATAATTAAATATAATAATATTATTAAATATATATTTTATAATCATTAAAACATTAAATATAAATAATATTCATAAAATGGAATTAGAATTACAATAAATAAATATGGAATGGATAATGAAGATGGAATGGAATGGATGGAGGGGGGAAATGGAATGGAATGGAATGGGAATGGAATGGAATGGAATGGAATGGAAATGGAAGAAATGAACAAAAAAGGAATACAAAATAGGGAATGCGAAATGGCTAAATTTTGAATACATTGCAGGTTTGAGTTCTAACACTGCATCCTTCCCTCAAGTTGAAACGGTGGAAACAGAAAATTCACATAGTTACGTGAACGGGAATGGGAACAGAATGCTACAGCAACGGAGATTTGAAAAGGTCAAGTTACCGCTAGTTGGGTTAAGAGGGCCCCACATGGGTCCGGCCACCTAAGCATTGAACGCTTAGAGTATGCCGGTTAAGCCGACCCTTTGAAGGGCCATAGAAAGCAGACCTACCCATGCAGCCCAATCCCTGTGCTGATACTTCAAATCCCTCACTTCCCAATTTGATTCTTGGCACTGCCATTAGTACTAATACTGTCTGTTGCTGCTCTTTTTCTGCCTTTGCTTTTGCTTTCTTCGCTTCCAATTTTTTTGAGAGGTTGTGTGTAGATATTTATAACATAGTTTGGAAGTGACCGCCATGTCTGAGCTCAACCGTTTGACTCGCAGCCGCCGCCTCCCTTAGTATTCAAATTTAGGGTAGAATGTTTTCTTTGACCATTCGATTTCAAAAAGTGTGGTGCGCATCACTAAATGTTATACAACATCTAAGTCATAATGTGGAGAATCTATTCATTTTTGTGAGCAGGACTGCTATGTTATCCGTTTTCAAGGAAAACCAAACATTTTGGTTATAGAAATAATAAATAAAAATACTTTTTGAAATTAAAATAATGTCAATAATGCGTGTACAGATAATCAAATTGGAAATAAGATGCCTATGAAAATTTCATCATTACAATATTATGTAAATGTCCGATTTTAAGATTATTTTTAAAATAATGGTACTGTTCTCCAAAGTTGTTAATTTGGCTGTGGTCAATAGGTAATACGTCAGTGCTGACATAGGCCTAAATTATGATGTTTTCAGTGACAGAAAATGGAAAATTTCACGGAATCATTTCTTTTACCATTCGATTTCAAAAGTTATGGCATGCGCATTACTAAGTCATAACGTGGAGAATGAATTCCTTTTAGTGAGCAGAACTGCTATAATATCCGTTTTCAAGGAAAACCAAACATTTTTGGTATAGAAATAATAAATAAAAATATATTTTCGAATAAAAATAATTTAAATAATGCGGTCATAGATAATCTAATGAGAAATAAGATGGGGCATATGAAAATTTCACTATTAAAATATTGTAAATGTCAGATTTCATGCTTTCTTTTATATTAACGATACTGTTCTCTAAAGTTTGGTAATTTGGCTGTGGTCAATGGATAAATACGTCAGCGCTGGCATAGGCCTAAAGCATGACGTTTTCAATGATAGAAAATGGTAGAATTCACGTTACGAGGTAGTCAAACTAACGATTTTAAAAAGGACAGATTTTCTTGCCGGGCAAGTTACGAGCTAAACCTATTGTGAATGAATAAAACAAATGTTGTTGAATTCATAGAAGCGTGCTTGTTTGGCTTCGGTTTTCTATAGTTTCTCCTCCTTTTCAATGTTTGAATTTGTTTGTTAATCAATGGGTTTTTGGTTTATTAGTGAAGTTGAATTGTTCTAAATTAGTCCTATGAGGATCAAATCTTATTGAGTTCAAAGTCTTGACACTATAAGAGATGAGATCACGATCATGTTTCAAACATTTTTTATAGAATGGATACACCTTAGTCTCTGGATGTTAGCTAAAAGTGTTTCAACTTAAAGCTCATGCTCCCATGTTAGATGGTTAAACGATTCTATGGGTTTGATGTGAAATATTCCAATAAAAATAATATTTCATTAATTCATTTGTGTCTTCTTATGATGGTAAATCCTATTAAGGTGTACATGGGAGAGACCAAATTGGTTCTCAACTTAATGTTTTGAGTTGACCGGGATAATTATTTGATTGTCTTTTCCTCTCCTAATTTCTTAGTTTAAACACATCTTGAAATAATGCATCATAATCTATTTGCAATTTTCTTGTTACTACTTCACTAAATCAAGCAATATGTATCACTATTGAAGTTCCTCTATGGCCAAGAGTGTCAATTATTATTTTAATGATTAGCTGTCTAATAAGCCATTATGTGTTGTCAAATTTTGAGATCTTGTTGTATTCAAGTGCAATCACCCACACTGTCAATCTCTCCCTTCATTATTTCTTCTTAATGTGTAAAAAGATAAAGTTGAAGATAAATCCCAACCTAGCAACGATAGACATCCACTTTTGTTGACTAATAATCTTCTCTAGTCTCTTGTGATATTTACAATATCTACTTCAAAGATTAAGGAATTTTCTATAGAATTAGAAACAAGTTGTGCACCTTCAATAAACTATTTCCTTATTAGGTCTCCTATATCATGTAAATATAAATTAAGAATGAAAATTTTCATTCCTCTATCCTTATGAACTAGTTATTACACATAAATATTTCACATGCTTTATTCTTGGCATCATTAATTACTTCATCCCACTCAAAATAGTGTAGCATGCTTTGGACATTGTTTGAAGGTCAAGCACAACTAGTGGTTGAGGTAAGATGTTTTCCAAAAATCTTAACTATGTTACGCACAAGGTCAACTCCATCTTCACTTTCAATCATGTGTTGTATGTTATCTATGGTGGGGATAGCGGTGGTTGAAATGTTTTGAGTACTTATTTGATTTTATAGGTTTGCTAAATCTTCATGAATTTGGATTAGGTTTTCTTGCAGAATACCAGCAACCATTGTCTCAACACTTGTAACACTACTTGAAGGCAAAGAGTTGTTAAGGGTATAGTCCATACCTAGTGAACTAGTGTCAACACTAGTAGTGAAAGAGCTAGATAACCCAAGATCCATGACGGTTGGACTATCACGGGATGACATGTGTCTCAAACTTCGTCTCACTATAGTATTAGCAATAGAACACCAAGTTGTAAAGCTCATGCAAGGAACAGTTAATGAAATGCAAGTTGCATAATATAAATGCTATTTTCTAATTCTAATTCAAATGAAAGTAAGCTAGATGCAATGAAATGAATGAAAAAAAAAACTCTACAAACTAGAACAAAAATGTAATAGCAACAAACTAAAACACATAAATAGGGTTTTTAGTGCTGGAAAATGCAGTTTAAAATTTGAAATGGGACTAAATCTCCCAAAGGGGTGTATGATTCCCAATCGAGGATTTTTAGGGATTTGAACAGTGCACAACAATCACCGCAAAATACCTAGAAATAAGGAAAAACCACCTATACTAGGACTAAATCACCTAGAGGGGCATATGAGCCATAGATTAGGGTTTTTGCATCATTTTTAGCTAATTCTATGTGAATGCTATTTTTTGTTTTGGATGATGTCTAGACTAAGTGAAAATGTAGATTTTAGATGAAATTCAATGATGCAAGATACAAAAATGCAACTAATATGCAGTTTCACTAATGCATGATTTAGAAACGCTAGATACAAATTAACTAATGCAAAACCTGATGCAAAGTTAATGCATACTAGATCTAGGATTATGATGCACTCCAAATAAAAAATAAAGTGTTTTGAATCCAAGTTCACCAAAATCAAACAATAGAAATAGGGTGTTCCAAATTTTAAGAGATGGAACACTAGGGGTTAGGGCCTATTTCGCTTAAGTTTCACTCAAGGAAACCCTAAAGATCTCTATCTAATGATGAAATGAAATAAATAGATCTACTAAAGGTTGTCCTACGATATGATCAAAGACTAAAAGGGGGTTCACCACCAAGCTAGGGATTTGAAAGACTAGTAACATGCAAGATCTAATGATGAAGCTAAATGATATGCAAGACTTCAGTAAATGACCTAGAAATGAATGCAAATCGAAACATAAAACTGAGAAATAAGAGAGGTACACTTGGAAACCTATAGTAGCTTGGAACAAGGTCTAAAATGATGAAAATGATGAAGTCAATGTAGACTAGGACTCATATGCCAGGCTGGGTGATTTAGTCCCAGATTAGGGTTTCTGGGAAGGAACAAAAATCTAGTAGTGACAAGTTTGGAACTCTTGAAATCTAGGGAAAATTCATTATATTGGGAATAATATGCCAGAACTAGCATATCAACCCTGCTCAATTTTTTTCAAAATTAAAAGTCTCAATATGCTCTTCTATCTTTGTTCTTCCTTCCAATCCTAAGCTCCATATTTGAAATGCTAAATTATTATTTGTATGTGTCTTTTAATGATCTTAGAAACAAGGTGACAACTTTGACAACATTGAAAAATTGAAAATTTCTTCCAATCTTTCTCTTCAATGTGTCTTAAACCTAGATTTGTAAATCACACACTAAAGAGAGGGAAAAATGTTGGTTTGTTAGTAGAAAGGGGTTTTCCTTGGTCAAACCCTATTTGGATAATCAAACCTTGAAAGGAAATGAAATGGGGAGGAATGATGAATGAAAAAATAAGCAATGTTGCAACTTAGCAAACCCTTGAATAAGATGTTGCAAACATGTATGAGATGGCCAACATGAATGTGGATCTTGACTCTTGCTTGAATGATATGGATGTTGAATTAAATGATCGCTTGAATTATAAAACCCTACATGACAAATGCTAGCTCAAAAATAAATATGATACATGATGAATTTGGCATGATGCTTGATACTTGAATAATGATACAAATTTCTTGATAATCACTCTTGAATGCTCTTGTAAAATCTTGTGTAAATTCTCTTAATCACAAATTTTCTATAAGAATGCTTAATCAACTTGCTAGGTGAAAAATGAGTGAAATAACCTTGTATTTATAATTGTTTATGCTAAATTTCCTGAAATTACAACACTACAAGCTGACACCAAATCTAGGAGAATAAAATACCTCCAAGAATTTGAATTTAATTTAGGACTAATGTAAGTGGGACTTATACACTAGTTTTGGCATATGAGTCACATTAGGCTAAGCTTGGGACACATTTTTCAAGAAATACATAGATTAGTATGAAATCTAGATTGGGGCCTCAGAACTTAGGTGGAACCCATATGCCCAAGGTGGTGTATGAGTCCTAGATCACTAAATATGGGCCATACAATCTCAAAATACATGAATTATGATTGGATGTTGGTGAATGTTAAAATTAATCTCATAAAGATGCATTAATTAAGGCTTGTGGATGCAAAATAAGGCTAAATAAGGCATCAAGAAGCTCAATTAATTAATATAACCCTAGATTAGTGTGAAAGTGTAAAGGTGCACTTCACAACACCCTAAATAAGGCACACCTAGGTCTACTTAGTTCACAAGGGCCCAAGACCTAATGTGAATGCATTAAGCACATTATAACACTAAATCAAGGTAACATTAAGCTCAATTTAAAAGGGAGGGACCAATCAAGTGCGGAAATGTAGAGGGATACATTTCCATCACTACCTAAATTATAGTTAATTTCACTCCAAAAATTTGTAAAAAAAAAAATAGGAAAAAAAAAACTCATTAAAAAATATCTTTGCATTAGTTATTGTTGTTATGAATCTATTTTTAATAATTTATAATTGTATCCTTTCTACAGATAATGTTATGTTTTATGGAAGTAACACCACTTTTTCAAAATACTATTAACTATTAAAAACACTTATTAAATCTTACTTTTAAAACTCATAACCTAATTCTTAATTTAAAATATATATTTATGTAGTGTAGAAAATTGTACTTCATTCTAAGTGAAAGTACAATTTCACACTTAGTTTGGACCTATTTTAGTGACCTCTCATTTATGCTTTTTAAACCTCATTAATGGGCCCTAATACCCTTTGTTATGCATCCCAAGATCTATTTTAATTATTTCTCGACAGTATAACCTATATTGAATAAATGCTATTAGTTGACTTAATGCCTCGACATAACTTAGGTCTTGAGCTTTTAAGTCAGTACGCATTCACCCATGGGAAACTGGGTCCCTTATAAGTTCATAAATTCAAATTAAAACTTGTTTTTGGAAAAATTTCAAGGTATTAATTCAAATTCTAAGTGTCAACTTTCAAGATCTAATAAAAAAGAAATTAGAAAGGAAGCCTATCAAGCTAAGTCCTTCAATCATTTTTCACTAGACAAGAGAGAGATTCACATAATATCACAAGGATTTACACTCAAGAGCAAGGTGAAGTCAATCAAGCATTCAAAGTTGAAGTCTTGGAGCAACATCATATTTGTTTTTGCAGGTCTTCAAGCTCATTTTACCAACAAGATCAAGCATTATCAAAGATTGATGATAGATGCCTATGGAGGATCATGATGGATTCTAGCTTTTGGGAGATGTATCAAGCCATTTAGCCAAGCCTAATGACTTGTTTCCTAAGTGATTTTTTCTTCTCTTATCATTCTACTTTCTGACTAAAGGAAGGTATATACAAATTTGTGATCTATTACAGTGATTTGATATTTTCTAAATTAGGTCTTCATCATTATTCATTGTTCCATTTAGGGATCATATTCTAACACTTCTTAGTAGGGTTTCTTTGCATTTGAGCTCTTGTAATCTTAGACACACTTAAGATTAGGGCTTAGAAACACTTTTATGTTTCAGATCTATATTTTTTATCAAGGTTTAATTACCAAACTAGGGGTTTGAATAAGGAAAATCCCCATCTACCACCAAACGCAAATTTTTTATTTTGCATATTTATCACAGGTATAGATTCGAGAGAAAAGCTCAGAGGTACATGAAGGAAGTGCAGATTTAGGACCCAAATTTCAATTCCAATTTTTTCTAGAAAAGGATACCTGGACCCATTCGCTAATTGGCGAATGAGTCCTTGACAAGCTTGCAGAAACAATATTTTGTGATAGGTGCACAATGTTCTCCTTTCCAAGATCTTTTAGAAGTTTTTCTATTTATCTAAGTTTTTTGCTTAATCTACAAGATCCAAGTGTTAGCTTGTATTTTTGTGTTGATTTACTATTTTTTAGTTTTTAACCAAAAGTGTTGTCTGACCTTCACCCCCATCCTCAAAGCATAAGGAAATTTTAAGATTCTCACATTAGGTTTATTCAGCTAAAAATTGGTAATCAATTCATTGTGGTGATCTCATTTTCTAATGAAAGTAGGAAGATAGGGGGTATGTGCAGGATCATCATGGAAAAACTAGGCCCTTAAGTGATGAAAAATTTAGAAAAATCAGAGTTAGGCAACTTGACATAAAAATTTGAATAAGTTATCTATATTATTTCAAAAATATGTAAGAATAGAATCTATAGCAAATTGAATGTAGTTTCTAAACTACTAGGTTTAATTTTTAAAAAAGATCTATTTGGTGAAATTTTGAAATTTCAATGTAGTAGTACTTAAATTTCAGGGAAAAAATAAGAAGTAGGTGTTTATCTGACCACCCTAACCACAATAAAATGATAATAGTTTTTAATAAGATTTTAGATATAAGTAGAGGGCTCATGTCCCAGTGTGATGCATATTTTTTGTAATTTTTTCCCATGTAAATAATTAATTATGAATTTTTTATTACAAATTTTAAAAAATATAAAAACCTCATATATTTGACCACCTTAACTTAGTCAAAAGTTCATGAATTTTTTTTTTTAATCCTATAGTATGTGGAGCATAGAATGTGACACATGTTTCAGATTCAAAAAATGTGATACCATTTGAAAGCTATAGAGTTTTTTCAATTATCCTATCAATCAAGACTTTAGTTGTAATTAAAGTAGAAAATGAATAATAATTATTTATTAAGATTCAAAGTAAAGCATAATTTATATTGGTGGAAAGCTAAGAATCTCCTTTAAAATCCCTTTTCATTTCATCAATTTTGGGTAAAATATAAGTCGTCAGATACATACCTTACACATACCCATCATATCACCACTTTTTGGCCCATCATGATCTTGCGCGTACCCTAGGGTCTATTCTCATCCTCTTGAGTTATCTTCTTGGTGAACCCAACTTTATACTACAAAATTTTGAAAATTGGAGTCTGTTTCAACCCTAGATCAAAATTTTGCACTAGTTTGCATTAGGCTTGCATTATATTTATGGTTCTTTAAACTTTCATTTGTAAACGTTACATTTAAGGGTTAAATTTACATGTTTGTATCACCTAAATTGACAAAAACTGAGAAAAATTACATTAGATCTACATCCATTTTGCATTGTACTTGCATCATGATCATCCTACAATCATTCAAGTTCAAATTTAGATTCAAATTGCATTCTAAAAATAGTTACCTAGTTTATCATTTGGCCTTATTTGTACATGCATTTAGACAGCCTAATCTAGAAAATCCTACTATAGAAACCCCTATTTGCAATTAGGAACAAAAATCACATAAAATACACTAAAATCCTAAAAATTCAATTTAAAAAAACCTTGAGCAAGGACCCATTATCCGATGGGTGAATGAGTCCCTCTATAGGAATTTTAGAAAAATTTCAAGGTGACTTTTAGCCTTTGTTTTTCCTTTCTATTTTTATTTTCAAATCTGGGCATTGGTTTCCTAAAATAGTTTGTTTACGAATTCAAGTTATTTCTTTTCTAGTTAGATCTTGTCACATTTTTCAAAACATTTATTGCATATTTCATTTGAAGATAGATTTAGATTTTTGTAGTTTTCCTTTATTTTCAACATCATTAGAGATTTAGCTTTTTTTACTTTTCCTTTATTTTCAGCATCATTAGATATATTAGTTTACATTTTGCAATGATTAGAAAACATAGAAAAAAAACACCAAAAAAATCAAATAAAGAAAACACAACTGAATGAAAACCTTGGAGAAAGAATAGTTATTTGATCATATCAAATCTCTTTGCTAAGTTAACATATCCCTCAATGCCTTTAGTAGTGATGACTTTGACATGTTAGATGAAGCCCTTAAGGATTTCATCTCACAAGGTTCATCCACTAAGGATTGTTATAATAAACCAAAAGAAAGAGACATTAATGTAATGATACCCCAGCTTATCCCTTATCCACCTTCATCAACCTCAAGTTAAAAAAAACCTATTCTTATCTTAGAACCACCTAAAAAGAAACCATTAAGTCTAGGAGATATATTAAACTTTACAATCCATCTTGATAGTAAAAATGTTTCATAGCAACTGGGCTACAATACCATTGCTCCCACATATAATGCAAGGAACAATAGGTAACAGAAAACCACTCCCATTTCATTACCATTACCTCAAACTATCTTTCATAATGCTCCTTATTTACCTCTGCATAGTGGAAAGGAGTATGATCTTATTGAACAACTTAAAAATACTCTTGATAAGATATCCTTATGGGATCTTATTCAAGCACCACCTAATTACCATAGTAAGATTCAGACAACTTTGCAAAAATTTGTGGTACCAATAGTACAAATCCAAATGATGTAGCAACCCTTATTTAAGGTATGGATTCGATTAATATAGAAATTGTCCCCATTAATGTCCTCATCATCCCTATCATCTTTGTGACCTGAGAGAGGTCCCATGTGGCCCATAGGATGATGCCTAAGAAAGACATGAGTTGGCCATGCTTCAATCCACCACTTCTCGTAGGCCATTGTGGCACTTACATTGTCAACATCCTAGACTAGGAGCATGTTGTAGTCCTTTTCCTTTGAATCACTAAAGTTAGCATCATCAATGGCAAGGTGATGACTATTTGCATGCATAGAGGCACTCTGTACTGATCGTAGGTAGCTCAGTTGGGGCCTCGATGGAACCTAAATTTGTCTGAGCTATCGCATAACACAATCATAGTAGAAGGGACTCACTATGTAATCTCATCACCCTAGTATGAATTGATCTCGTTGCATCCTAACTAGCTGTCATATCTCATCTTCCTACCAAGGTATCATGAGATACAATCTCCATAATATGTCATCCTCATCCAAGTGATTGAATATGATCCACCAGTGTAACAAATATCCATCCTCACAATTGTAGACACTAAAAATATCTTGATCAATATCATGCACTTGAATTTGATTAACTAACATCGATTCTCCCTTAATAATTCCCACACTAACCAATTAATTGAATAATATTCCTCCTAAAATTAGATAATGCACTTTATCAGATTATCCTAATGTTCTTCATTTTTTGCCATAGAAAAAAAAGACCCTTTTCTTGACATGAGATTAATTCTTGAACCCTTGCAAATCAAATAACTTGCTTTTAATGACATCTTGTAAAGGTGTTGTAAAGTCTTGTAAAGGACTTTCACACATTTCTAGACTTAACAAACCTATTTCTCCCTAATTCAACATTACAAAATGTGTTTAATAACATTATTACATCAATCTAGAAGGTTCTTTACTTAGACTTAATGTTAAACTAGTGTCATAATGTGTCTTTCACATTCACATTGGCTTTTGTGCCTTTCTAGGCTACGTGGACCTCATTTTAGTGTTGTAAAATGTATTTAATCACACTTTCACATTGATTTATGTATCCCAAGCCCTATTAAACATTTACATAATCAATAATAGGCCTTAATTCACCCATATTGTGCATCATAAGGCATAATTTGATCAAATAACCAACATAGTCATCATATAAGCCTTATTTTCTTACTGCTTGACATTCCAGCTAGGAAAAATTACCCCTGTGGGACCCATTCACCATTAGCGGTGAATTAATCCCATCTAGATGGGACCCATTCACCATTAGTTGTGAAGGAGTCTTATTTTGAGTCATTTTTGGGTTTTGAGTGGGAAAAATTAGGTTTTAAGCTTAATTTTGCATCATGTTAGCCTACAATGAGGTATCATTGGGTACTAAGGCACAATTTTCTATAAATAAGTAATTTTACCCTCATTCTTACATCTCATATCTCATTCACCCATCTCTCATCATTAATTCATCATCTATCTTCTCATTCAAGTCAAGCAAGCTAGGGTTACTTCATTAAGATTGCTTCCTAGGACATTCAAGGGTAGAATCTTCATGTATTGTTGCATAATTTTAAGATAAATCATCATGGAAATGTAAAACATCTCCATTGGTTCATGTTTCATTACTTTATTTCATCACTTTGGTTTAATTACCTAAAAGGAGTTTGGCTAAGGAAAACCCCCATGTCCTAACATTCAACATATCTCTCTTTTGTCTTGTTTGTTTGCAGATTTAGGACTTTTGGAAATCATTGGAGATCAAGTTGTAAAGTCATTTAAATCATCTCTTCATCATTCAAGTAAAAATATCAACAAAAATCCATTTTCAGGCCCAAATACAACAATTTCAGAAGCAAACACCTATAGAACATCAAAGTGCAAATCAAAAGCTTTGAAACCCACTTTTGAAAAATTAGAAATTCAAAAGTGGACTCCTTCACCATGGGTGGAAAATGAGTTCCACTCCAAGATCAAATTTTTGAATTTTTACATTTTTTAGTACCCTTTTGTCAGAAACGGGCTTTGGTACAGTTTGGCAAAATTGGGACTGATTCACCCAGAATGTCGAATGAGTTCCACCAGTCCTAAATTTTAGCATCATCAAAATTTTAGAAGCAATTTCCAGTCTCCATCCACATTCCAGGTGCACACTTTCAGTTTGGTTCATTTCTGTTATATTATTCCATTCATTTGTAGGTGATTTTGCAATACACAATGTGTTTTCAAAAAAGTCATATTTCTTAGGTTTTGCATGTTTAATCAACCAATCAGTTCATATAACTACATTTATATTATCTCATTTAACTCATACAACATCAAACAGATCTTAATTTGAATGAACCTCTTAGATTTTGGGTGTTGGATCTAACTCTTTCCATTAGATGAAAGATCCTAATTGAGTAATAGAGGTAAAGAATTCCTAGTCCCAAAAATCTATGGTTCATTTTGGTGAACCTACTTTTTTATCACTTTCTTGCTTTATTTTGGAGTCCTTCATCATAGATCTAGGCTTGCATTGAGCTTGCATTAGGATTTGCATGATTCATTTATATGCTAGGTGTTAAATTTTGCATTCAATAGAAGTGCATTTAGGTTGCATTGTTAGCATCTAAATCCATTTCCACTCTCTAAAATTATTTATTTTTCAATTAGGTCTACATCACAAAAATTTGAAAGAATTAAAATTAGTCAAAAAGAATTTGAACATTTTGAAAACAGTCCATACTGGAACTCATTTGCCACCCTGGGTGAATCAGTCCCTTTTGACCCCTAAAACAACATTGTCCCAAACTCAAAAAAAAAATTTTAGGCTTTCGTTTGGTGCCTTAACTTTTATATATCAATCAGTTGCATTTATGTAGCATGCATTTCACTAGATCTCACTTGAAATAGCTCATTTCATGCATTATTTCATTTACATTCTTCCTGTCATTTTTTGATTGGTGCATAGTGTAATAAAAACATTCCCTTGTTTCATATCAGAAAATTGTATTTCATTACATTGAACTTCATTTAATTTTTGCATATATTAACATGTTCTTTAAATGTTCCTTTGATTTGATTAAATATGGATTTTATAAGCA
>VDFB02258531.1:0-13698 GCA_007258455.2 Sequoia sempervirens
TATTAAGAGGCATTTGTATATACAATTTCCAAACAAGAAGAAATGAGATCAATAGAGCCTCTTACCTCATCTAAATCCATGGATTTATGCTCATTCCATGTAGAAACTAAAGGCTTAATGAAGGCAACCAACTCTGAAACTTGCTGAGTGAGACTAAATATGCAACTCATTACCTTTTGGTACCCTAGTTCATTTGAGTTGACATGATCTATAGAGGCTCCTATTGGGAATTGAATAGATGGCTATGAAATCTTTGTTGATGAACTAGATTTCCACTTCATTCTACTCTTAGATTTACTAGGATTTAGTGCTGCCATATAATTGACAATATATTTTGCACTTGCTTTTCTATTACTATTTTCCACCTAAAATACAATGTCAATTTCAACATATAGTTAGTTCAATTAAAAATAAAAATAAATAACACAATGTAAATTGAACCAAAAATCCATACACTTACTGCAAATTTGTCCATTTTGGCGTGCAACCCACCTCGGCCAAATGTATATCCAACCCTCACATTATCTCTTGCTCTCTTGCCTCTCTTACTCTTTTCCAAATATTCTTCAAAATGCATACTTTATCTCAATGCCTCCCACTGTTTGGGAGATAGAGCGGAGTCTAAACTCTCTTTTCCCAACAATATTGTTTTTCTTTGCAACTGTATCTATAATTGTTGATCTTTGCTTGTAATATTTTCTAGAGATTTGTCCACCAATAGTTTCAAAGAATTTTCCATTTTTTGCATAACATTTTTCACAGCTCGTGGATCTTGCTTTGCAAAACTTGATTTGCAAATATCCAAATGGGCCCTACATCTTACACCCAACTCGGCGACCCACTTTGCAGCATTTGGCCCAATGGGCTCACCATCTCTCGATACCTCAAGCAAGAATGGATTCTTGCCTTCTAATTTTCTTTCTTTTGTATTCCTTTATGTAGATCTATACAAATATTGACTCAATATTTGTCTTTTGACAAAAACATCTGCATCTACTATTAAATTACCACTACCAGTATTTCTAGTTGATCCACTAGTTCCACCAAAAGTTCTAGATGCAATAGGTGCACTATGAGGCATAGCAGATGCAACTAGCGGTCTCTCTTCATAAGTTTCATTAACTAGAACTTCATGCTCCTTGGCCACATTAGGTGTGGCATGAGTGGGTAGATCAGTATCGGTCTCCACAGATTTCACTTCAAACACATCCTTTAATGTTGAATAAATCTTATGCAAACTTGTTTTTCCTTTGCTCTGATGTTGTTCAATAATCTCTCTTAATCTTTATGCTAAGAGGTCATCACAACATTGTACATCACCATGTGCTATATCAGGCTACACATCACCATTTTCTATACCAGGCTGCACATCATCACAACATTGTACATCACCATGTGCTATATCAGGCTACACATCACCATTTTCTATACTAGGCTGCACATCATCACAACTATTGTTTTCACCAACTACATTTGTTGAATCACAAAAGCATCGAATTCTACAAGATGGTGACACTGTATCTTTTCTTTCCTTTTATTTTTTCTCCACATTTTCTTTGCACTCTTTTTATTGTTGTGTGCAACGTGATTTCCTACCCTAAAAGATAAAAAAATCACAGAAATGCAAAGGGGAAACACACACAACACCGCCTTGAGATTAGCCTAAGTTGAACTTAAACAAAAGAAAGAGAAAAGAACGATTATACCTTTGTTCAAGTTGATCTTCTTGGTTGGACCTTTGATGTTGATTTGTTGTGTGCTCCTTGATGGAAAATATGAAGTGATATGCAAAGTGATCTAGATTTGATGATGAATGCAATGAAAGATTTTGGTATTTTGATAGATGATTACAAGATGGAAGCTTGATGAATGCAACAATGGAGGTTGAATCTAAGTATGCAAGTGCTTGAGTTTGAGAGTTCTAGAGCTTCAATGCAAAATGCAAAATGCTTGAATCTTTGAATGTGTGTTATGAGAAAAAATCTTCCATTTTAAGGGAAGAATTTCTAGAGAATTCAATGGCTAAGATTTAGCCAACATGGACAAGATGGAGGGATGTAGTGAGTTGAGGACTCACAAGCCCTCACATATTTCCATGTAGAAATGAGATGGAGAAAATGATAGGTGATGTGGAGTGTGGACATGTGAGGCAGAGGTACTTGCAAGTACCTTGGGATTAGGGGAAGATTTCCTCAAAAAGGAAGTTCTTGTCCCCATATAAGAGTGATGGTGACAAGTGAGGAATTTTAGAATTCCTTACTTATCATCATGGGGAAGAAAGAATTTGTTGGGGGAATAAATGTGAATTTTAAATTCACATGATTGGAAGTGACTAAGTGACCTATGAAGGAATTTAGAATTTCTCAACAACTTACATGGTAAGAGAAATGCATTTAATGAATAAATATGAATTTTTAATTCACATGGGGAAGAAGTCAAGGCTTAAAAGGGAAAGCATTTATGAAAGGTTGACTTGGAGGACATACCAAATATGACATGTGATTAGATTAAGGTTGTACAAATAGGTGATTAAGAAGATTAATGAAATATTAGAGACACGTGGCCAAATATGGAGGATGTGACATTAATTATGATTAAGGGTGTGCACATCCTAATGATGGATTAATTAAACTAATCCATATTAGAAGAGGGTTATGGAGGATGTGACGAGGAGAGAGAAAAAAGGGAATTTAAAATTGATTTAAATTCAAAAGGCTAAATGACTGAATTAAATAAATTGATATATTTATTTAATTTAGAGAAGAAGGGATGAAAGATAAAGTATTAATTGTTAAATTGAATACTTTAGAAACCTTAGAGGAAGGGGAAATATTAATTAAATAAGTCATTTAATTAATATTGATGAAATAAATGAATAAAGGAGATGGATTCGACCATATGGGAGTGGTAGAAATTTGGATGTTTATAGTTGCCTATAAAACAAAAAAAACATCATATTATGTCTTATATACATAAATCTCTTGCCTATAAAATTTCATTAGACACTATTAAACAAATAATATACTACTTAGTTGATTTACAACTTGCCCGCTTGTCAAACCAAGACACAATAAACATTCATTATTCTTGGCCACTTTTTCACTACGCACGCCCTCATATTTTGTCACTGGAATTTCAGCATTATGATCACTATCATCTAATTTGCGCCTTACAGTCTTCTCTTCATTTCCTAAAGTCCAAATAAATAATAATGTAGAAATCAACAACTTGAATTAGTAAAATTTTATTGAGTTCATAAGTTGATAACTGTTCACTATCTAATCTGTTGATAACTGCAAATGGGAACTTAAAATAGAATTCATTTTATAGATTAAAAAGAATTTGCAGTCAAAAACTAAGATGTTTACAATTACAAGTATCAGACAAATTTTCCTTAGGGATATATTCACAAGAAAAGAACTCATAAAAACCTAACACAATTAGGATGAAGGAAAAACATAGTCTAGTTCATCATGAGGTATATTATAACCTTAAAATTGTGCGTAGTTCCATCATCACAATTAACCTTGAGCTCCATGACCTGAGCCTTGACCCTTATAAATTCCTTTTTATTTTTGACTAAGCCTCCCCACTATAAACAAACATATAAGTTTTTTAGGTTTGACTGACACTGGAAGACCTATACAAAGCCAAAAAAACATCATATATACTTAAGAAAAAACATATCTAGCTAAAAACATTCCAAATCCCTTAATAGTCCCTTACCATGATCCCTCAGCAGAACCCTTGGTGGGCTAGCGGTGTGTAATAGACAACATGAAGATATTCACCACCATACCACGAAAGTATTATGATGAGGACGCTGTTGGGTGGTATGAGATAATTTAAATACATCATAAACCACCATACCATGAGAAGGAAAAATGAAGGTGTGGTATAGAGGGGAATAACTCGCCATCCCACGAGGAAGATCATGGAGGCATGCGGTAGGGCAGTATGAATGGCTATACCACAGAAGAATGTGACGAAGCATGCAGTATGATGGTTAACCATATGTGATTGTTAATGTAAACCGTAGTACTGTAGGTTAAACAAGTCAAGCTTGTGGTATAGAGGTAAGGATCCTGCTACCCTGTGGTGAAATTCCAAGAAGCATGCGGTATAGTAGTGTATACCCCTCTATCCTATGACAATTATAGAAAGTGGCAATGATAAAGTGATATTAAATGTAGGAATCACATCAACCCTTTGATCTTGTAAAATCAATAGTGCATGTTCAAACTCAAACTACGAGCAAAATATTTGGTGTAAGGTTGATATTAATGTCGACATGATGACTAACCTCAAAAGCCATTAAACCAAGAATTCAACATTCTCTTTGCATTCATTTACAAAAATTATCATGTGAGGAGCTAGGAGTTCAAGGAGATTAAGCTTTGCAACCATCGTAACTTAGGTAAGTGCACAAAAATTGTTGTGAAATAAGTTTTACGAGTACAAGATTGTTTCAAATTCTGCATTTCAGAAGTATAGAAGTAAGGTCTAGTTAAACATCATGCCACCCAAGAAGAAAGAACCTAAAACTAGAAAGGAAGAATCTAAGGTTAAAAAGAGGTCCTTACAATAGTCTATCCTAGATATACTCCCTGAATCAAATGATAGATGATTTAAGAAAGTTTTTAAAGATGTGGCTCACAGTTGTAGAGATGCCCTTATCCCTATCTCCAAATGGGAACTGTTTTGGTACTTTTATGACAAAAGGGAGGACAAGATTCTGGTGTCAAATCCATGGGCATTAGATTTGGCCAAGTTAATTTTCCCAAATGTTTTTATAGATGTATAGTTGATCAGAGTATTGGCTCAGAGTTATCATCCTGCTACTAGGTCTGTGAGATTGCCAAATGGTTCACCATTAGTTGTGTTGACTAAAACGGCCATCATTGAATCTTTTTCACCGACACAAACAAGCCCTAAATAAAATTGATTTGCAAGGAAGTGAAGAAGAATATACTAGATCGAGGAGAACCTATAGAAGTGATGAACTCCTCATTTACATGAAAAGGGGTGTGAACAACAAGGTGATTCTTATATTCCCTTTTGCTACTAAACCATTTACTGTCACAGATTTCCAATTCTATTTCAAGAAAACTTACTTTTCTCTCTATCAAGTACTTGGGATAGATGCACAAGAGCGAATGCCAGTTAGTTTAATGATGATGGCTATGAGGATCCAAAACCCCGAGACAAACATTGAATATGATTTTGCCTCATATCTCGAGAAAGCATTGCATGAAGGATTTCTACAAGTCAGGGAAAATAGAGCCCCCATAACATTTAGGCAATATTCTTTATTGTGCCACTTGATATTATACCATAATAAAGATAGATGGACCAAAAGTATGTGTTTGGGTAAGATTGAATAACAAGGGAATTTGTTGCCAATGCAATGATGGTGTTATATATGGGACAATAGATGTAAGAATTCAAATTATGTGATATTCCATGATGAATTCATGTACAAAATTATAAGAGTTCTTGGCCACCCACCACCAAGACTACACACACTTGTGCTACAACAAATAAGACCTTTGGTCTTGAAACCTGAGCAAGGCCATACTCATAACTTCGATGATTAGTTTTTTCTACCAGATATCACAATAATCAGGATTTATGGATGCCTATAGGCCCCACATATACTGCCAAAGTTAGTCACCCTTTGATTAGCCTTTTTAGAGTTCATGTGGCAGATTCTATGGATGGAAAAGGATGTCATACATAAATGAAGGAATGGTACATTTCTATTGAATTTGTCAATATGTGGGGAACTATCAGTGGGATCTGATACACTTGAAGAGTTACAGAATTATCTAAAAACAAGATACTCTTTAGAGTCTGGAAAGGAAAGAGATTTTGACCCTGAGGGTCACATGAATTTTGTAAGACATGCCATCCTTACCAAGGCTATGATTAATCACCAGATTGATTATGAAGAAGATGTAATAAAAAAAAAATTCACTCCTCAAGAGGTATATGAGAGTAGGAGAAAATGGGAAATTATGAAAAGGCTTGAGGAAGGAAGAAAGAAGAAGCACAATGATTTGTTGGGGTATTTCCTAGAGGAAGCAGATCCTCTCAAGAGGATTAATGTGATGATTGATAAGTTTCATGAATTATATGATAAGTTTGTAGCGAAGATGGGGAGACTTGCCAAATTGTCTCCCAAAAGGCTGAGTGGTATTGTAATTATAGAACCAACTCCGGATTCTATTTTAGTATGTCATGCTTCTCTAGGATCACCTCTTGAACAACCACCTTCTAAAAAAAAAAGACACAAGAGATAGACCCACTTGTTTCCTATGAAATAAGTGAGAGGTTGGAGATACAAAAGAAGCAATTAATGTGTTAAGACATTTCAAGGATGATGTTGAAGTGGACCGACCTATGCCTGAAGCTAGAGTCGATATTCATGTACAAGGAGAAAGAGAAATGCATGAGGATGAGAGAGTAATTGTAGCTCTCAGGTTCTTGGAAGATGATGAATGTATCAAAACCCCTTAATTTAAAGACTTTTGGATTAAGATGAAAATGAGAGAGTTTGAAGTGAGGGTTGAAATAAATAAGATTTGAGTTGACGAATCCTAGCATGACCAAATAGTAGCCCAAACTTTTAATGAATTGAAGATTGATAATATTGATGTCAACCCACAAGAGGCTAAAGAGATGATTTTGAAAATTAATATACTTATTGTCCCTAGTATGGGATTAAAGAAAATAATTTTACTTGATCAAGTGAGAACATAGGAAGACCCAATGCTAATTGTTGATTTTGACTCAAATGAAGGGGTGAGTGGCACAGGGTATAACCCTAAGATTGAAACCTTGGAATTTTGGGCCAAACAAAAGAGTACACAAAAACCAAGGTTACTAGATGTAGTGTAGGAAATGAAAGGGAAAACTCTACGGTGAAAACATTAAAGGATATATCTCCTCTAGAAGTTGTAACCATGACAATGCATTCAACTATGTTCATCTGAGTTGCAATTAAGGAGATGGAAGCTAGATTGAGAGAGTACGAAAAGGAATAAAAGTTTTTGAATGATGAAGTCAATAAATTGTTCATGGAAAATGTGAAGTTGAAGGAACAATTGAAAGGAGCAGGCCCCTCACAGAACAAGGAAATAATGTTATACTAGCCTCGTCCTACTCCACTAGTTAATATAGAAAGTGATTCCACTTAATAAGTGAGAATTCTTAGATAGGATATTGAAGAGTTAAAGAAAGCCATCAATGAGGGTAAGGAAGGAGTGAAAAAGAAAATCTGTAATGTTTTAGAGAAGGTCCTTGAGCATAGGATAAAGCTAATTGTGGATAAGTTGGAAACTATGTATGATTGCTACAACTCACTAATGCAGGTAATTGATTAGATGAAAACACATGTACCCATACTGGATCCCCTTTTTAAGAACTGGCAGCCCATACACCACACATTGATAACCTTGTGCAGAATCTTATAGAGGAGTATTGAGGCTCTTGCAACATTAAAACCTACGAAGCAGATGGCCAAAATAGTTATAGATGAATTCCAATATATATAAGGAGAGGATCAAAAGATCAAAACAAGAATAGATTTATTTCATACTCTGAAGCAATGGTTTGTGCCAAAAATATTGAAAGATGATGACTAGTTGAAGGAACTCAATGAATGGAAGAGTGAATTTGGCCAGATTGTTCCACATTGCATCACTCACATATAAAAGGATGGTGAGTTGAGTCTTGACAGGGTCAACTTAATCATGGATGGAGTAATAGCCTTAGATGTTGGATATTCTAAGTTTATCATGGATGACAGGGCATTACTAGAAAACCAATGAAAGATTCACCTTGCAAATATATTGAAAATTCAACAATACAAATAGCCACATGATTATACAGTGTACAAGTGGGAGTAGAAGTATTTGGGTCCTCCCGAACAATAGGCCTTGGGGCTATCATAGTGGAAGAACCGAACATTCATATACACTAATATGGAGAAAGGACCTTGAACAGATCTTCAGTGATCACAAGTGCCTTATGGAGATTAACAAACTATGGTGTCACGAGTGCTGCAGACTTCATTAGTTATCTACTTTCTTTATTTTCTCTTATTTATGTTTTAAGAAAAACTAATGTTTAGTTTATACGAAGAGGTGTGAATTTTGAAAAGATGTCATATTTTGTAATAGTTTGAAGCTTGTTGCTTCTCTTATAAAAGAGAAACCAAGACTGAATTTTGATGTCATCATCAAAGGCATTTATAGAAATGTCTAAGAGGAGAATTATGTTATGTATATTTGATCATGTTTAGGTGGGAATATAGAGGTATATTATGAATATAGATATATTATGAATTGGTATCAATATTTGTTCATAATACTATGTATGATATAATAAGTTGTGGTCTTGAATTGCGGTATTGGATTTTTTTATGTATTTTAGGTGGGAATATAGGGGTATATTATGAATGCAATATTTTAGATATCTAATTTTGTAGTCTCTTGGTTTTAGTTTTTAGTGTCAATAAAACCTAAGAGATCATTTATTTGTTTGTAATGAGGAGGCTTAGTTCACCTAATGTTACGATATCTATATGTATTATTAAATCACAAATGTTCATTAATGTTTCCTTCACACAAGCATATTTAATGCATGTGGAGGCTAGAAGTTGTATTAAAAACTAAAGCTATCATTTAGGACATACAAGAAAAGTCTAGCATCTAGAAAACATATAGGACATACAATAAATTATATTCTAACTAAACATAATTAATTTCAACCAAAGTAAGAAAACTAAGAAGAATGAATTACATTGAATAATAAATTACACCATACACATAGCCAAAGTTTTGGTGACAAGCTAACCTCTTAAGGTGACATCCTAGTTAAGGTGACAAAAAATCATCATCATTTGCATTTGCATCATTTCATTTCATTTCATTTCTACAATCTCAAACTTACACTTCACATTACTTCACATAATGCATAACTAATGACTAGATGTTGATAGATGACAAAATTTCAATTACAATATAGTTTTTACAAAGTCAACCTAAGTAGTTATGCAATTACTTCACATTGCATAACTAATAACTAGGAGCAGTTTCTAATTGCATTTGCTTGTCATGGCATTCCATGAGACCACATTTCTTTGAGGCATTTTTTTAAATGGTTCACTGCCTTGTCTATGCTACCACATTTTTCATACATATTGTCTACCAAGGCATTTTATCAAACAGTTCACTACCTTGTTGCTATGGCTAAAAGCCTAAAACAAGTGCTTTCGAACAAGCTATGGATGCTTGGAAAAAATATATCAAACATAATAGTAAGCAATAATATAGAAAAGGCAGTGAATTGGTTGAAAAAATGCCTCAAAGAAATGTGGTCTCATGGTGATGGAGTGCCATGACAATCCATAACAATTCACTTGTCATGGTTTCATCATGGAATTCCATCACCATGAGACCTTGTCTATGCTACCACATTTTTCATACATGTCTACCAAAGCATTTTATCAAATAGATCATTGCCTTGCAGCTATTGCTAAAAGCCTAAAACAGGTGATTTCAAACAAGCTATGGATGCTTGGAAAAAATATATCAAAGCATAATAGTAAGCAACAAGCTATGGGTCTCATGGTTTTTTTTGGTGAAAAAATCAGTGTGATTTTATTTGCACATTTTTTGCAATTTTGGTTTGCAGCATTTTCTTGTGGATTCTCATAGTTGATTGAGATGCAACTCTTTGTTTTTTCATAGCAACATAACAACACAACCTCAACTATGGAAATCTCATTCATATTATAATATTGCATGATCTTATCATAGTAAAGGTGATTATGACACCACTGCCACTACTACATGGCATCAGTCAAGGAAAGCTAGAGGCCACAAGATTTTGTGGGTAGGTTCAATTGAAGCTAGGAGATCTTAAGAGTTCTCTCTCAAATTTTGAAAAGGTTTTGGAGGTCCACCTTGAGAATTGTGAGAGATTAAAAGTTGTAGGCCATATATATGCTCAACAAGGGCAGGCAAAGAAGGATTTGGAAATTTTAAGGAAACTCACATAGATCCACATGATGCCCATGCATTTATCAAGATGGTTGAGTTATTAATATCAACAGACCCCAGTGCATCCTTAGATTCTCTTAAGACAATAAAGTCTCTTTTGAGGAAGAGCAGAGAAGAAGTACCCATTGTATTGTTAAACAACATTGGGGTTCTTCATTTTGAGTGTGATGAACTAGAGTTGGTTCAACAAAATTTTATGGAGGCATTAGGAAATAGAATTTGGGTTGAATTCATAAATAAAATCCCTAGTGCCAATTCTATAGTTTTTTCTGTGCACTTTAAGGATATGGAATTCTTCCATTGACTAGAAGAAGGTGGTGTTTCACTTGAGTTACCGTGGGACCAAATCACAACACTATTTAATCTTGCTAGGTTGTTTGAACAACTACATGATACTGAAAAAGCAAATCTTTTATACAGGCTAATATTGTTCAGGTTTCCTGATTATATGGATGTATATCTACGTCTTGCAACCATGGCTCAGGCTCAGATTGAGATCCAACTAAGCCTATAATTGATTGGGGATGCACTTAAGGTGGATAAAAACTCATCAAATTCTTTATGTATGCTTGTAAACATGGAACTAAAAATAGATGACCGACTTAAAGCAAAAGAAACAATTTAAGCTACATAAAGTGAATCAGATGCAAAGAATTCTTATGTTGACATTTCACTTGGAAATTGGAATTATTTTGTAGCTTTTCGCAATGAGAGTAGGGATCCAAAGAATGAGGCAACACAACTTGAGAAGGATAGAGAACCATCTCGTAAATTGTTGGCATAAAGACTAGGAAATGTTTATGCTGCAAATGGGGCAGCCATTGTGCTAGCTAAAAGGGGTCAATTTGATATTGCAAAGGAAATTTTTACATAGGTATAAGAAGCTACTGTATGAAACATCTTTGTTCAGATGCTTGATGTGTGGCTAAATATAGAACATATTTACTTTGCAAAAGGATAGTTTGTGCTTGCAGTGGAAATGTATCAAAATTGTTTGAGGAAAATTCTGTTTTGGCACTAATACCCAAATTTTATTATATTTAGCTTGAACACATTAGGAAGCAGAACAATGGAAAGATTATAAAAGAACATTATTAAGAGCAGTACATTTGGATCCCTCAAATTACATGTTACGCTTTGATGTTGGGGTTGTAATGTAGAAGTTTTCAACTTCAACACTTCAAAAGCAAAAACGTATTGTTGACGAGGTTTGTCAAGCAGTGTCAGAATTAATGAATGTACTTTGTGTGTTCAACCAACTGTCAGTTGTGGTAAGCCCTCATACTCATGGATTTGGTGAGAAGAAGATAGAGTTGCATGTTTACTACTGTAAACATTTGCTTGATGCTGCCAAAGTTCATAGAGAAGCAACATAATGTGAAGAGCAACAAAGTCATCAAAAGCTAGGAGTAGCACGCCAACTTGTCTTGGCTGATGAAGCAAAAAAAAAAGCTAATGAAGAACAAAGGATTCAGATGGAAAGGAGAAAGAAAGAGGAAGAAGTTTGGTGGGTGATACAATAAGAGGAGTAATTCGAATATGTGAAGGAATTATGGAAGAGTAAGCATAAGGACAGGGATGACGACGATGATGAAGCTGGTCAGTTTGAGAAGAAACGAAAGAAGAAAATGAAGAATAAGGACCACAAAGCTTATGATTCTTATATGGAGGAACCTAATGTTGCCATGGAAGATGATGCAAATTATGAGTGATAAGGCACAAGATGATGCAGAAAATGCCAAAGATCTTGCAGTTGCAAGTCTAGAAGACTTTGATGATGGTGAGACAAATTCTCTAGTTTCAAAAAAATCACGAAGGAGACATCCATACTTTGATTTTGAAGATGATGAACCATTACAAAAATAGAGTCTGAGAGAAGATGATCCATATGATGATGATGTTTAGGCTTCCTGAGATTTAACCAAACCTAACCATTGTAGAAATAGATTCCAAGAGAAGATGATGCATACAATGACGATGGATAAGCTACCTCAAAATTTTAGTCAATCTAATATGTCTTGTCCCTTCCAAATCCATTTAACATAGTTAAATGAGATCTAATAAAAAACCTCAAATGAATCATCTGTATGTTATATTTTTATTTTAAAATCATTGTCACATCCAGAGATCATTGTGGTGACTTCATATTTGATCCAGGTATCAAGAATATATGATCTATTATTGTTGAGGCTTTAGGACTATTGGGATGAACATAAGTACATATTGTATGCTTCATAACAATCTTATTTTACTATTCCATAGACCAGTTTTCCTATCAATACAAGTATTTGATTTGTTGCATCAGTATTTTTCATTTTCAGACTTTATCTAATCTACAAATTGGGTCCATATTGTTGTTTATCTTCACTGTACTATATCTATGAAATATCTCAATTTGTGTAATAAAAAATGCTAAAAAGGGGGGCATAAAATTGGGAAATACCAAAAAATAAGAATGTTCTAGAATTGGGGACATTACAATGGTATCAGAGTTGGATCTTGTCAGCCCTTGAGATTTCCTTCTTATACAGTCAAGTGATAGAGCCAACAAGTATTATCAAAGGGAACTTAGAAAAACCATCAATTTCCTAAGAAATAATTAAAACTGCACAAAGTGAATCAGATGCAAAGAATTCTTATGTTGACATTTCACTTGGAAATTAGAATTATTTTGCAGCTTTTCGCAATGAGAGGAGGGATCTAAAGAATGAGGCAACACATCTTAAAAAGGCTAGAGAACTATCTTGTAAATTGTTGGCACAAATACCAAGAAATATTTATGCTACAAATGAGGCAACCATTGTGCTAGCTGAAAGGAGTAAATTTGATATTGCAAAGGAAATTTTTACACAGGTACAAGAAGCTACTATAGGAAACATCTTTGTTTAGATGCCTGATGTGTAGCTAAATCTAGCATATGTTTACTTTGCACAAGGAAAGTTTGCGCTTGCAGTGAAAATGTATCAAAATTGTTTAAGGAAAGTCTATTTTGGCACTAACACCCAAATTTTATTATATTTAACTCGAACACATTATGAAGCAAAACAATGGCAAGATAAAAAAAGAACATTATTAAGAGCAGTAGATTGTAACTACTATAAGTTGCCAATCATGAAGCTATAGATTTTGTGTTTAATGTAATGAGGGTTTTGAATTACCTTTGAATTTGTTACAAAGGGCATCCCCAAATATGACTTCGTTATAGGCTTCAAATACTTTGTAACAAACACCAAAGTCCTTGCCTGCCTTTTCAAAATTCTCCAGGTCCTCCCCAAACAATCTTTATCACCCATGCAAGTGTTGTAACTCAAAATGCCTCAGTGTAGTTCGCACGCCCAATTTCTGTAACTCAAAAATGAGGTGCCTCAATGTAGTTCATGCGCCTCAGTGTAGTCATCTAAACGGGAATAATGCAAAATCACCAAATTCTAAACGGGAATAATGTGGAATCACGCGTAATACATATTGACTCTTGCCAATCATTTCCCCAAATATTTTTTAAAATATTGTCTAATTTGTACTCATGTGACTAACTGTTTAGTCATTTTTATTTGTGTGACTAAATAATTTTTTACCCGACAACCAAGTTAGTCATTTATTTACTCATTTATAGATGTGTTGCAAAAAATAG